>CASHTC010000038.1:60000-85000 GCA_949357725.1 Hyperoplus immaculatus
AATAAACGCATGTTTTCACAGGAAGAGGAAAATGAGAAACGTTTCGGTGGAGGAGCAGCTGTCCTGTTGTCCTTTGTGTCACAACGTCCTGAAGGATCCAGTCTCTACCAGCAGTGGTCTCCAGTGCTGCAGACAGTGCATCATCTCAGACCAGAACAGCAAAATACAAAGTAAAGGCCTTTGCACACCGGGCGCGTTTTATTCGTGCGATAAATCCATTTATTAAGAAACGTATACATAGTCAATACAAGCTTCCACACCAGCGCCGTCATTTCGCATCGCGAATTTGCGTTTATTATTTTTTCGAACTGAGTTCGATTTTTCTGGGACGTCGCTTCTAAGTGAGACGCGACAAAATTCACATTTCAAAACATTCGCTTTTACGTTACGTTTATTCGCGTCGCGCCCGGTTTGCAAAGGCCTTAAGACTGGAGATCTGTCAGCTGACGTCATCATGTCTGAAAACAGGATTATTCTTGTCGTAATTGTTGTGCAATGAATGTCCAGACCGGCCAAACTGTTTGCATTTTGACATTCAAAACGACGCAAAAAGGTTGTCAAGCTTGTGATTTCTATTGGACCTGTTGAAAGTGGACGGCTGCAAACACGTAGACGCAGCCAAGTTTCGGTATAGTGGTATTAAAGAAAATTCCCAAGGTTGGCAGGTCTGAATTTCATATAATTCACAGAATTTAAAACTCTTCCTTTATTTTTATTTCTCAAAATGTTGGCCATGGAAATCTTCACCAGATTCTCAAATCTTTACTCCACCATTTTTCTTTTCTTTCAGAGTATAGTGGTCTGCAGGAGGTTTTAGATGAACATAAGATCAGTCTGAGGAAGAGATGTGAACGTGTGACTGAAGGAACTGAGATTAATACCCAACATGAGGTGAAGCAGCTTGAGAGACATTTGAGGTTGAAGATCCACTATGACACTCAAATCAAGGTCAACAACATCTTTAAAGGCTTATCCGACCTATGGGGACACATCCGACACATCAGAGTCGTCCTGACGAACGGTGTTGCTGGAATTGGTAAAACCTTCTCAGTGCAGAAGTTCACTCTGGACTGGGCAGAGGGCTTAGAAAACCAAGATGTCAGTCTGCTGATTCTGCTTTCGTTCAGGGAGCTGAACTTGATCAGAGATGAGCAGTACAGCCTTCTCAATCTGCTCCATGTTTTCCATCCAACATTACAGAAGGTCACAGCAGAGAAGCTCGCTGCCTGTAAAGTTTTGTTCATCTTTGACGGCCTGGATGAAAGCAGACTTTCACTGGATTTCCACAACAATGAGGTTGTGTCTGATGTCACACAGAAGTCATCAGTCAACGTGCTGCTGACAAACCTCATCCAGGGGAATCTGCTTCCCTCGGCTCTCATCTGGATAACTTCCCGACCTGCAGCAGCCAATCAGATCCCTCCTACATGTGTTGGCAGGGTGACAGAAGTACGAGGCTTCACTGACCCACAGAAGGAGGAATACTTCAAGAAGAGAGTCAGTGATGAAGAGCTGTCCACCAAAATCATCTCACACATCAAGACATCCAGGAGCCTCCACATCATGTGTCTAATCCCAGTCTTCTGCTGGATCACTGCTACAGTTCTGGAGTATGTGTTGACTACAGACCAGAGAGGAGAGCTGCCTTTCACCCTGACTGGCATGTTCTCACACTTTGTGCTGGTTCAGACAAGGAGGAAGAAGCAGAAGTATGAAGAGGGACATGAGACGAGTCCACAGGAGCTGACAGAGGCCGACAGGGAAGTTCTTCTGAAGCTGGGGAGGCTGGCGTTTGAGCAACTACAGAAAGGAAACACCATGTTCTTCCAAGAAGACCTGGTGCAGTGTGGTCTGGATGTCACAGAGGCCTCTGTGTACGCAGGAGTTTGTACCGAGATCTTAAAAAGAGAGAGTGTGATCTTCAAGAAAACAGTCTACAGCTTTGTTCATCTGAGCATTCAGGAGTTTCTGGCTGCAGTCTACATGTACCACTGTCACACCCACAGCAACACAGAGGTACTGAAGGGTTTCCTGGGAAAACAATATATAAATTCATCCTTGGATGTCTTCCTGAAGAGCACCATAGAGAAGTCTTTTGAAAGTAAAAATGGCCACCTGGACCTGTTTGTCCGCTTCCTTCATGGCCTCTCTCTGGAGTCCAACCAGAGACTCCTAGGAGGACTGCTGGGTCCAACAGACAACAATCCAGAAATCATCCAGAGAGCCATCAACAACCTTAAGGAGATGAACACTGATGAGATCTCTCCTGACAGAAGCATCAACATCTTCCACTGTCTGACGGAGATGAACGACCTCTCAGTTCATCAGGAGATCCAAGAGTTCCTGAAGTCGAAGGACAGACCAAAGGAGGAACTCTCAGAGATCCACTGCTCTGCTCTGGCCTACATGCTGCAGATGTCAGAGGAGGTTCTGGATGAGTTGGACCTGAGGAAGTACAACACATCACTAGAGGGACGACTGAGACTGATTCCAGCTGTGAGGAACTGCAGAAAGGCTCTGTAAGTCCAGATGTGATTAACATTATATATCTGGTTAGATAGTAGTTTAATTATAAGATATTTATTTAATTGTTATATGAACATTTTTTATTCTGTTAATCTCTCATAGGACATCACCCCTTCTTCCTCGTTAGGAAATCGACAAAGAATAAAAAATGATAAAGAATGTTTGTTGACAAATCACTTGTTAAAATCAGCAAATATCTCCACACAATCTGCTACCTGTCAGTACTGTGTGAATAAAAATCTGGTGTAAAGATGGGCTGCACCTCTGACTCAAATCAGGAAATGTGAGACTGTTCCCTCAACATTTGCCCTTTTTCATAATATAATTTTGTAATAAATGTCATTACAGACTTTCTGACTGTGGACTCTCAGAGACTCACTGTGAAGACGTGGCCTCAGCTCTGAAGTCCGACCCCTCCCATCTGATAGAGCTAGACATGAGCTTCAACAAACTGCAGGATTCAGCAGTGAACCTTCTCTGTGCCGGTCTGAAGAGTCCAAACTGCAGACTGCAGAGACTGAGGTCAGTTCACTGACTGGAGCTCATGTAGTGTTTGGTTTTTATTCAACGTTTTCAGTTTCAGTTTTCAGAGACTCACGTCGTGGTCCATCAGTCGAGATGATGAATAATTAATTAATATCAGTTTGTTAATGCTGTTCGCAAAAGCTAATTAATTTACTCTATCGAAACCGTCTTACAAAACTTTCGGTATACTGTAGACTATCGCTCATTTAAGTTTCTAAACCAGTCTAGTGCTGCTTCCGCCCAGATTGTTTATAAAAGGATTCGCTCATTAGTCAAATTGTTATACTCAAGATCCACCAATTTACTGTATAATTTAGTTTACACTGAAACATTTACTAGATGAAGGAAAAATATTCATTTGGTTTAAATTAATTTCTCTATTAGCAAACAGTCTGATCATTGATAATGATAATGATCCTTCAGAATGCACACACACACACACACACACACACACACACACACACACACACACACACACACACACACACACACACACACACACACACACACACAGGAAGATAGAGATCAAAGCATATTTCCAAATGCAGGATAAATGTTGTATTTCTCCTCTAAGAGCTGACTGATATCTGCAGAATGTCATTAATACTTTTTTATTTACATAATTTATTCTTTATTCAGATTGAGGTCCTGCAGTTTGTCAGAGATCAGCTGTGCTTCTCTGGCCTCAGCTCTGAAGTCCAACCCCTCCCATCTCAGAGAGCTGGATCTGAGTATCAACGACCTGCAGGATTCAGGAGTGAAGCTGCTGTGTGGTTTTCTGGAGAGTCCACTCTGTAGACTGGAGACTCTGATGTCAGTTCACCTACTCTGTTACTATTGTAGACCTTATATTTAATTAACAATAAAACCTCATTTGCCTTTTTTGTTCATTGTTTTTATTTCTCTTGTACAAAGTTTAGTCAAAAAATAAACTAGATTTTCTTTATAGTAAATTTATGTTCATAATTTTTGGTAAATAGTCACATTTTTGTTCTTAATTTCCTCCTATCTACTTTTTTAGTTTACATTTAAAATGTTTACTTGTTGAGGGAGAATATTTCTTTGGTTTCTTTTCATTTTAGTTTATTTGAGCAAATAATGTCTGATTATAAATATTGATCCTTCAGAACACACACACACACACACACACACACACACACACACACACACACACACACACACACACACACACACAGAGGAAGACAGAGATCAAAGCATACTGTATATCCAAATGCAGGTGTTAGAGGATCAATATAGTATTTGTGCTCTCCATGTCAATAATATCTTTATTTACATAATTTATTCTTCATCCAGATTGTATGGCTGCAGGTTGTCAGAGATCAGCTGTGCTTCTCTGGCCTCAGTTCTGAATTCCAACCCCTCCAATCTCAGAGAGCTGGATCTGAGTGTCAACAACAAGCTGCAGGATTCAGGAGTGAAGCTGCTGTGTGGTTTTCTGGAGAGTCCACACTGTAGACTGGAGACTCTGAGGTCAGTTCACCTACTCTGTTACTATTGTAGACCTTATATTTAATTAACAATAAAACCTCATTTGCCCTTTTTGTTCATTGTTTTTATTTCTCTTGTACAAAGTTTAGTCAAAAAATAAAATAGATTTTCTTTATAGTAAATTTATGTTCATAATTTTTGGTAAATAGTCACATATTTGTTCTTAATTTCCTCCTATCTACTTTTTTAGTTTACATTTAAAATGTTTACTTGTTGAGGCAGAATATTTATTTGGTTTCTTTTCATTTTAGTTTATTTGAGCAAATAATGTCTGATTATAAATATTGATCCTTCAGAACACACACACACACACACACACACACACACACACACACACACACACACAGAGGAAGACAGAGATCAAAGCATACTGTATATCCAAATGCAGGTGTTAGAGGATCAATATAGTATTTCTGCTCTCCATGTAAATAATACTTTTTTATTTACATAATTTATTCTTTATTCAGATTGAGTGACTGCAGTTTGTCAGAGATCAGCTGTGCTTCTCTGGCCTCAGCTCTGAAGTCCAACCCCTCCCATCTCAGAGAGCTGGATCTGAGCTTCAACAACAACCTGCAGGATTCAGGAGTGAAGCTGCTGTGTGGTTTTCTGGAGAGTCCAAACTGTAGACTGGAGACTCTGAGGTCAGTTCACCTACTCTGTTACTATTGTAGACCTTATATTTAATTAACAATAAAACCTCATTTGCCCTTTTTGTTCATTGTTTTTATTTCTCTTGTACAAAGTTTAGTCAAAAAAGAAACTAGATTTTTTTTATAGTAAATTTATGTTCATAAATAGTCAAATTTTTGTACTTAATTTCCTCCTATCTACTTTTTTAGTTTACATTTAAAATGTTTACTTGTTGAGGCAGAATATTTATTTGGTTTCTTTTCATTTTAGTTTATTTGAGCAAATAATGTCTGATTATAAATATTGATCCTTCAGAACACACACACACACACACACACACACACACACACACACACACACACACACACACACAGAGGAAGACAGAGATCAAAGCATACTGTATATCCAAATGCAGGTGTTAGAGGATCAATATAGTATTTCTGCTCTCCATGTCAATAATACTTTTTTATTTAAATAATTTATTCTTTATTCAGATTGAGGGGCTGCAGTTTGTCAGAGATCAGCTGTGCTTCTCTGGCCTCAGCTCTGAAGTCCAACCCCTCCCATCTCAGAGAGCTGGATCTGAGCTTCAACAACAACCTGCAGGATTCAGGAGTGAAGCTGCTGTGTGGTTTTCTGGAGAGTCCAAACTGTAGACTGGAGACTCTGAGGTCAGTTCACCTACTCTGTTACTATTGTAGACCTTATATTTAATTAACAATAAAACCTCATTTTCCCTTTTTGTTCATTGTTTTTATTTCTCTTGTACAAAGTTTAGTCAAAAAAGAAACTAGATTTTTTTTATAGTAAATTTATGTTCATAATTTTTGGTAAATAGTCAAATTTTTTAACTTAATTTCCTCCTATCTACTTTTTTAGTTTACATTTAAAATGTTTACTTGTTAAGGCAGAATATTTATTTGGTTTATTTTAATTTCAGTTTATTTGAGCAAATAATCATCATCATCATCATCAACCGCTTATCCGAAATCGGGTCGCGGGGGCAGCAGCTTGAGCAGGGAACCCCAAACTTCTCTTTCCCGGGCCACATCAACCAGCTCTGACTGGGGGATCCCGAGGCGTTCCCAGGCCAGTGTGGAGATATAATCTCTCCACCTAGTCCTGGGTCTTCCCCGAGGCCTCCTTCCAGCTGGACGCTCCTGGAACACCTCCCTAGGGAGGCGCCCTGGGGGCATCCTTACCAGATGCCCGAACCACCTCAACTGGCTCCTTTCAACGCAAAGGAGTAGCGGCTCTGCCCCGAGTTCCTCACGAATGACTGAGCTTCTCACCCTATCTCTAAGGGAGACGCCAGCCACTCTCCTGAGAAAGCCCATTTCGGCCGCTTGTACCCGCGATCTCGTTCTTTCGGTCATTACCCAGCCTTCATGACCATAGGTGAGGGTAGGAACAAAGATCGCCCGGTAGATCGAAAGCTTTGCCTTACGACTCAGCTCTCTTTTCGTCACAACAGTGCGGTAAAGCGAGTGCAAAACCGCCCCTGCTGCTCCGATTCTACGGCCAATCTCACGCTCCATTGTTCCCTCACTCGCAAACAAGACCCCGAGGTACTTGAACTCCTTCACTTGGGGTAAGGACTCATTCCCTACCTGTAGTAGACAATCCATCGGTTTCCTGCTGAGCACCATGGCCTCAGATTTAGAGGTACTGATCCTCATCCCAACCGCTTCACACTCGGCTGCAAACCGATCCAATGAGAGCTGAAGGTCACAGGCCGATGATGCCATCAGAACCACATCATCCGCAAACAGCAGAGATGAGATCTTCAGCCCACCAAACTGCAACCCCTCCCCACCACGACTACGCCTTGATATCCTGTCCATGAATATCACAAACAGGATTGGTGATAAAGCGCAGCCCTGGCAGAGGCCAACCCCCACCGGAAACGGGTCTGACTTACTACCGAGAACCCGTACACAGCTCTCGCTTTGAGTGTACAGAGATTGGATGGCCCTCAGAAGAGACACCCTCACCCCATACTCCCGCAGCACCCCCCACAGTATCTCCCGGGGAACCCGGTCATAAGCCTTCTCCAGATCTACAAAACACATGTAGACTGGATGAGCAAACTCCCAAGCTCCCTCTAGGATCCTTGCGAGAGTGAAGAGCTGGTCCGTTGTTCCACGGCCAGGACGGAATCCGCATTGTTCCTCTTCAATCTGAGGTTCGACTATCGGCCGAACCCTCCTTTCCAGCACCTTGGAGTAGACTTTGCCGGGAAGGCTGAGAAGTGTGATACCCCTGAGCAAATAATGTCTGATTATAAATATTGATCCTTCAGAACACACACACACACACACACACACACACACACACACACACACACACACACACACACACACACACACACACACACAGAGGAAGACAGAGATCAAAGCATACTGTATATCCAAATGCAGGTGTTAGAGGATCAATATAGTATTTCTGCTCTCCATGTCAATAATACTTTTTTATTTACATAATTTATTCTTTACTCAGATTGATGCGCTGCAGTTTGTCAGAGATCAGCTATGCTTCTCTGGCCTCAACTCTGAAGTCCAACCCCTCCCATCTCAGAGAGCTGGATCTGTGGGGAAACGAGCTGCAGGATTCAGCAGTGAAGCCTCTGTCTGATCTGGTGGAGAGTCCAGACTATAGACTGGAGACTCTGGGGTCAGTAGAGGGTTGGAGTCAGTTCAGCTGATTCAGCAGTATTGCACTAAACACGGGAAGGCTAATGCCTTACTCACATTAGAGGTTTCTACCTTCTGTGTGAGCGCCCCAACCAACCAGTAGGAGCTGCTCGAGGAACAAGGATGGAGTCATATTCAAAACGTTGTGCAGACGATGAAGTGCAAAGTAGGATCAGTGCAAATATAACTATCAATGAGCAGCAAATCCAACCTGTACACAATGTGAATAATATAAACAGGTTAACAGTTAGGATCATAGCTAATAACATAGCCTAGCACAACCAATCAGTGGTTTAACCGCCTGAGTGCAGTTTCTCTTTATTTTACATCTTATCTTTGCTCTCATTCTTTTACAAACAATTAAATGTCACCAGACAATGCAACACATTGCAACATTATAAAGCATTTTAACAGGAACTGGGTTTTTACAGTATAGTTAAACAATTAGTTTGTTTTTCCTGTGATGTTTTTTAGATCTTTACTAAAGATGAATTATTTCCTCTAATTCAGTCTCAGAGCATAATGTTGTTAGTCATTTGTGATGAAGATTTGATGATGAAAAGCTTTTGATCAGGTTTCTCAGGAATCTGTTTAACTCAAAGAATGAATAATTATTTTAAACCTGATCCATGACTTTAGGATTGTGTTCATCCTACAGGATCTCTGGCAGGCCTTTCAGAGCTAAGAAACCAAAGAAATGTGAGTAATGAACCAATGGCTCTCATTCATCAAACTGTTAAATAACATTAAAATATGTTTTTAAATTGATCTTGTGCTCATTGTACATTGTTAGAAATATACAGTATTTCAAATACATGTTTTGTCGGCTTGATCTGTAATTTCACAAATGTTTGAAATATTCAATCAGTCTGAATGGTTCTCACTGCATTCATGGTTTAGTTATTGTTCTCTTTCTTTGACTTATTCTCTCCATCAGATCAATCTGATGACAAACTGAATGTGCAGGAAAACCTTCCAGACGATGACAACAAGGTGAGAGGAGCAGTGGTACAGTGTGAAGTCCTCCAGTATTCTATTTCAAACTTATATTATCATTATTTTAACTCATTGCCATGTACACACACACACACACACACACACACACACACACACACACACACACACACACACACACACACACACTAGGGTGACCACCTTCAAACCAGCAAGGACGAGGATGTGCACAACACTCTATAGACCACTATTATGTTGAGCATTTGCACAATTTCCCCAGATACTATTAAGATAAGATGTACACACATCCCATTGTGGGCTATCTTACTTTCTGTCATTCAAGTATCTTTCTGACTGCTTGCGTGTGTAGCCTATGTGTGTGTACCTGCCTGTCTGTGCAAAGAGATTTGATAGGTTTGCTTGTTGTACTGCGTCACGATTGTACGCCCATGCCTGCCGTGGACCTTTACTGCATGTCATCCCCCTCTCTCCACATTCCAACTCTCTCTCTCTACATCTGTCAGATAAAGGTTAAAATATCTTTGAAAAAAAAAATAATAATAACAAGGGGCTGGTCCATGGCCAGCCTGAGCCTACAATAGAGGTGGTCAAAGTTATCATTGGTTGTGATTATGATATAAGAAGTATATTATTCACAAACATGATTGTCCACTGCAGCAGGATTCCAGTGACTGGATTAAACTTGAACCTGAAGTGAACAGTACAGATGCAGACGAGACTCCAACTTACAGGTAAAGATAACATTCTAAATATGGCGTCACAGCAAAATTGAAATGTAGAAATGAGTAACGCTTGGTTTGTTTTGAATAAAAGGAAACCAATATATTTCTTTGTGCTCTTACTGGTTATATCGAGACTATATGATGATTATATTGGCAATATATTTCACTCAAGGCAGATACTCTAAAATCTTTAGCACCAGCCAAAGTTTGAACACATCTTCTAATTTCATTATTTTTGTTATTATTTTTATTTCGACATTGTAGATTTATACTAAGACACCAACCGTATTAAATAACACTTCGAATCATTTAGTTAACACAAAAATCTATAAAATAAATCTAAATGATTTATATTTTTAGATTCTTCAAAATAGCCACCGGTTGCCTTGATGACAGCTTGGATGATGGACAGATAGACTGATACATCTAACTACGATTTCTGTTAAAGTGTTACATTCATTATTTTATGATGTCTTCTGTGTTCATGTACGACATAATACAAACTAGAACTGCAAGCAGTTATGGACGGGGGCCAAGCCTCAACGCAACTCGGGTCAACCGTGGCGCCGGCCACTCGCTTCACTGAATCCAGAGATGTAAAATGTTTTGAATGTGGGATGTTCGGATTGGGAGTTATAGACCAAAAATCGCAGAGAAATAGTCATTAGTGGATAAGGAGATGTATACTTTTTGTGTTTTTGGAGGAATTTAACAAAATGGTAGTTTTACCTAAGAACCATGGGACAAAATATAAAATATCTTAATAGGATGAATCATTTTGGATTTAGGAGCATTAAAGCTAGAGTTGATCAGTTTTTCTGAGACTGCCCGTTCACTTGGCAACGACGTTGATGCGTCAGTTGCGTGAGCGTTCACGACCCTAGCAGTCTGACACTACTGTTTGGCCCTACTACGGCGGACAGCGAATAGCAATGTCTTCACCAACGAACTATCTATACTATACTATCTATGCAACAAACCCTCAATTTACCATTCCCCGGATACCAACAACTAACACGGTGGGAGGACAGTTTGTACACAGAGGCTGAGAAACACCGAGGAGGAAATGTATTTGCGGGCGGCTGTTGCTGTATGAAGCCGCTCGGGGTTAGAAGACGTGGGGAAAGTGAGCCAGGAGAATGGCAATTCAGTGAATATGTGCGGCTGTGCTTAAGCAGATAAACCAAGTTAGCACCGGTCGGATAGCATTAGTTAACTCACCCGGTTGTGTGCAGCAGCCACCACCTCCATATAATGAACCGAAACATAACGGCTAAGTCCGGGGAACTTTCACGAAAAGTACAGCGAAGCACCGGTGTTTATCTACGCCAGCCACGGTCCTGTCAAAGCCAGGTAGGGTAATGTAGGCTACTTGCCTTTATTTTATACTGCCCTGTGCACAATGCTGCTGTAAATGTGTTTGGTATGGTGCTCCCTTGCTGTTTGTGTGAATCTGCAATGCTGTTTTAAGGCTATTTGTTCCGTTCAGTTGCTGTTAATTTGTCTTTTGGCACAATTGTTGGCCATGTTGTTGTTGTTTTTGTGCGGACATGATCGCTGTTGTGTCGGGTCGGGTCTGATCGCAGCCATGGTTGATTAGGGGAATAAATATATCGGGGGCGGAGGGGGAACACTAGCTGCGTAGGTGCGTTGGGCGCTTTGAACCATTTTTGACACAAAATGATGAAGCGCCAGATTAGGAGCAACATGAACACGCATAGCTGTAGCATAGGAGCTACAGCAGGTAGAGCGTTGGGAAAACAGCCGTTGGAATGCCAACGGCTGAAACTCTCAACTGCAGCTTTAATGTAACACATAGCTAATTCGCAAATATTCTGTTTTGTCATCGATGGTCGTAGCATCTGTAGATGATGTGTGCAAAGTTTGGTGTCAATTGTGAAAAAAATGTGGGAGCCCAAATGAAAAGTCAGTTTTGCAGTTTTTGCGAACATCTACAGTATACTGGCGCAAATTGGTGTACAGCAGCAGACTGAAGTGAATCTGAGGTTTGGTGTCTGCGTACACTTCATGGGTTTGTACTAGCTCTGCTATTTGGTTTGTTGCACAGACTTACGGTTTGGGCTGTGGAACCAGTTCTAGCCGAGTATAATTATACGAATAATAATAATAATCCTTACGAAAACAACAGGGTTCCCTGCCCAGCAGGGCTTGGGAACCGCGTTGCTCTGCAAAAAAGCGGTTCCAGGCCCTTCTTGTGCTTGGCACCCGAATAAAGAAAAACCATCGAATGAGAAGTTTCCCCAGACTTTTGACTACTTCTGTACATGTATTCCATTACTTCTCATTCAGTAGTTTTGTGCATAAACACAAACTCATTTGTTTTCTCCTTTACCACTTAGTCTACAGTCAGAAGCAGGAAACTTTGAATGTAGTGTCTCCGGCCTGCGCTGGGTCTGTAAGGACAATGTCAGCTTCAAGTTCCAGTTTTGCTCTTGGGAGAAACACATGGAGAGGATGAAAAGCATCAAATACATGCCCGCAAGTGCCCTCATGGACGTCACAGTCATTGCCGGGAAGTTTGATGAAGTTTACCTTTCACACTGGATCTGCATAGGTAAATGCACATGAGGAAATAAATAATAAATGTACTAACTTTTAAAATCTCTGATATCATATATATAAAACATAATACAATCCTTTTCTCTTCACTAGTTGTTTGTGCTTGTATTTTGTGCAGATGGCAACCCTGCAATAATAAAAGAGTTTGCAGTCCTACACATCGATGACTGTGGAGATGTGGTGGAAAAAGTGTCTGAGGTCACAGCGACTCATGTCAAGTTACCTGAACCAGTGTTTTCTCCGAGAGCAGTCCTGATCCCGTTGCTGCAGCGGTTCGGGTTTTTCTTGGAAATCCGCTGTGACGTGTTGATATACTATAAACCCAACACACCGTTCCTCAAACTACATGTTTACCTGATCCCACATGATCCTGCTGTACAACAGGTTGTTATTTATACTTAACTGTGCTAAACTATATTGCTTCATGAATGTACTTCAGATGACACAGTTCACCAGTGTAACTGTGAAGCAGCTTGAGGCTTATAATGCTTTTCTTCCAGGCAGTGGACCATAAGGAGGACAGCAGAGGGTACAAAACAATCGATAAGCCTCGCCCAGACAAGAGCCTGAAAATGAAGAAAGGTTTTCAACTCACAGCAGACATCGACACAGCAAAAATTTCCCCAGAGGTTTGTACTGTCTGTCAGCGAATAAATCTGTGTACAAAGTGAATTGTGGCTCGGTATTATGTAAGATACTGTAGGATGATAATAAAAAGCAAATGCAAGGATGTGCAGTGCAGGGCCTTATGCATTTAACTTTTATTTTAAATAACTATATTGATTGTAAAAGCATTAATATTTTAAACCGTTTTAGTTGTAACTGCCACTGATGATCGAAGCCATGTTACGGCAGTTTTTGTGAAATTTTTGCAGTTTCTTTAAAAGATAAATACTGTGCAAGATAAAAGTTTATATTTCCAGAATCCTCAAAGAGAACAGTCTGTCTCTCTGCACATTCAAAAATGTTTTAACCGATTTCCCAATTTGCATCATGAAAAAAAATATGGAAGAACACTAATAAACCTGGTTTGATCAGGAAACTTCTCTTTTGTTTTTGTTGTACAATTTAACTTTACTAACTTCTCTCCTTTTGCGTTTTATGTTTTTATACAGGAAATTACTCTCAGACATGAAGGCAGAGACCCAAATTTCTATGAAGTTTACATTGAGAAGCCAGACGGAGACATTCGCCTTCAACTTTCAGAACCTCCCACTAAAGAGGCTGAAGCGCTGTGTAAACCAGTATGGAGCTGTGAGATTCAAAAAGGTTAGTTGTGGGTCGTTCTCTGCATGTCACTCCCCTCTCTGCCCCATTTCACCTCTGTCTCTCTGCACTGTCAATTAAGCATAAAAAATGCCAAAAAAATATCTTAAAAAAAAAAAAAACAGTTAGTTGTTATTTACCTATTTAACCTACACTATGAAAAACATGACACATTCTGTCCTAAACCTGGCAGGCTTCAACATGACCCACGGCCCGCTGCCCAGTAAAGTTATGCAGGGTTGATGCCCCAGTCCCTGGCCCGCCAGTTTGTGCATTTTTATAGCAAAGTTTCATCTTATTAACTAAAGGAAAACATACAAACAGACTCTTGTTTACGTGCCGTTTAATACGTTACAAAGGGGGATATTCCAGTTTACTTGTTCCATGAATAGTGAGAAACTTACAAAAGTGTTGAACTGGGACAAACCAACTGACTAAAGACTCTCAAGTTCCCACACTCCAGAGGGGTCCTCACACAGGGTCAGCCATAGTACAGACAGACAGACAGACAGACAGACAGACACACTCCAGAGGGGGTCCTCACACAGGGTCAGCCATAGTACAGACAGACAGACAGACAGACAGACAGACAGACAGACTCCAGAGGGGGTCCTCACACAGGGTCAGCCATAGCCCCTGGAGCAGTTAGGGGTTAAGTGTCTTGCTCAAGGACACATTGGTAGGGGTGGTGGGCACCGTAGATGTGATAGCAGCCACCACTAGTTTTACTACTAACAACCTCTAGTCTGGTGCTGGGGATCCAACCAGAGACCTCATGGTTACTGGGAGGAACCAGAGACCTCATGGTAACTGGTCAGCCCCTCTTCCTCTAGGCCAGAGCTATTCAATTAGTTTTGAATGGGGGCCGGTTGGTGGAAATGATCCAAAATGAGGGGCCAGAAAAAAATGCCCAAAATTGATGAGCATCACATCAATAGCTACATATACTGTAAAACACTACAACGACATAGGAGTGCATATATTGTCTTTATTTTATCAAATAGAGTTCACCAGCTTATCAAAAAAAATCCCTATTTGATTAACATAGGCTGCCTGTTGTTTAAGTGTTTAACAATCTTATCAGTTCAGGAAAACACAATAGGTTAACTCTTCAACAGTTTATCAAAATACATAGAAATAAATGTACTCTAAGTGCAACAGCTTATCAAAATACAGGTAGGCCTAGGTTTACTAAGAGTGCAACAGCTTATCAAAAAACATATAAATAAATGTAGGCTACTCTAAGTGCAACACCTTACAGTGGTCCCCCCAAAAATGTGTTTGTCAAGGGGTCACTGTCCAGGGTCATGGGAGGCGCGCCGCGGCAAAATTTTTGGCTGTATTTAGCTCAAAGATGCCAATGCACAGTACAGAAATAAACAACTGCTTATTTGAATACAAACAAAACTACAGACACTGACTTTACAGTTGTGCAATTTTGTTTGCTATGTGAAGGTACAAATTTTGTGCAAACATGCAAAGTTCTACTGGTGCAATATTATGCAGACACACTATATACAAATAATGGACAATACACTTACACTGCGGTACAATCGCGCCCGCAAAGCTGCATACACAGAGCAGCTGATAGAGAAAAGCTTGGAGACACATGTGCACATTTATTTACTGCAGATCGCGGCCTTTCGTGCAGTTATGACCATGCAAAAGCACACATCACACGTGCTAGTACATTGATGGTGCACCACTAAAAAAAAAAAAAAAAAAAAAAAAAAAAAAAAAATTTTTTTTGGGACGGTCGGTAGTCAAGGCGGGGGCCAGTAAATATTCCTTCGCGGGCCGCACCTGGCCCGCGGACCGCCTATT
Organism: Hyperoplus immaculatus; assembly: GCA_949357725.1. Taxonomy (NCBI): domain Eukaryota; kingdom Metazoa; phylum Chordata; class Actinopteri; order Uranoscopiformes; family Ammodytidae; genus Hyperoplus; species Hyperoplus immaculatus. The sequence goes on from CASHTC010000038.1 coordinate 75,254, forward strand.
GAATAGCCCTGCTCTAGGCCATCCTACCACCATTATTGCAATGTCTGGGTTGTAACGACATGCATGGTTGAATTAACTCATTGTAAATGGCTTTAAATAAAAGCATTAGCTAATTGTAATGTCACCTAATGTAATGAGATCATTCTTATTATTTCTCAAGCTGAAATGTCTTAATATTGAACCTTTTCTTCAGCTGTCAACATTATGTCCTGTTTCATTTCATTTCAGATGACTATCAAACCCCTGCTGATTCAGAAGGTAAGATACTACACGAACACACACACACACACACACACACACACACACACACACGAACACACACGAACACACACACACACACACAAAAGAGCAGTATTTACAAACATGTGTGTGTGTATATAATGTATGTCAGGGGTGTCCACTAGGTCGGTCGATCGCGAGGGTAGTGTGGGTCGATCGCGTGGCATTCTTAAAAAATAAAAAAAAATATATATATTTTTTTTACTATGAAAGAGCGGCATGCGGCGACGTTCGGTGGAGGGAGAGAGGACACCACTTTTTAATTAGACATACAGTACATATCAGTTTGTTAGCCAGTGAGCTAACCAAAGCTAATCCAAGAAAGAGCGAACGAGCCGTGCGAGCATGTGCTGACGTTCGGTGGAGGGAGAGAGGACACCACTTTCTAATTTGACAGTGAGCTAACCAAAGCTAATCCAAGTCAAGGAAGTGGAGAGGCTTCTGCACTGTGACAAATTCTACTATGTAAAATACAGCCAGAGAGAGGAAGACTGTGCAGACAAACAGACCACCACATATTCTAGTGGGGCAGAAGTGATCATTGAGAAGGATTTTTTTTGTGTGACTCTATAATTCTGCCTTTAAGATAAACCTATATGCATTTGTGTATATTTCTTGCTCTTTTAAATTAGAATTGCTTAAGCCTTCCTAGCCTAATACACAACATCACCACCAACGAAAATTTTTTATAACAATTATGATATCGTATCGGACAGTATCGGTATCGGCCGATATCCAAAACCCAGATATCGTAATCGGATCGGAACTAAAAAAAGTGGATTGGTGCGTCCCTAGGTTCATGCAGTTATGCAGGGTACACCAACTTATATTGTACATTCATTTTCAATATCTTTAAATAAATATGTTCAGGCTTGTTTGGTTTGCGGTGCAGAACTTTCACTTTTATTTAAGAAGTATTTTATTTATTGGAGACTTTGGTTGTATGCAGCAGTTTTTTCTTTTCTATACTGGAAAATACCTTTAGGCTACAATTCTGCACACATTTTTCCTCTTAACTGAGAACTGTACCGCACAGAACAGAACCGTGACTTAAAAACCGAGGTACGTACCGAACCGTGACTTTTGACCCCTAACAGTAGGTGGTAGCTCACTTTGACTTGGTCATTTTAAAAGTAGTTCACAAGCTGAAAAACAGTGGCCACCCCTGATGTATGTGTTTCAGTTGCAGGCCCCTCAGCTGGAGCAGCTGGTGTAGATCCCATGGCAGACGGTAGGTGCACGTAGTGTGACGTCTTCTGTATTAATGACTTGAGTCTCAGGTGGTAGAGCGGGTCGGCCAGTGATCGAAGGGATGGCGGTTCGATCCCCGCCCTGCCACTTGTGTCATGGTTGTTGTGTCCTTGGGCAAGACACTTCGCCCACCTTGCCTGGTGTGAATGTGTATGACCGCTGTATGTTTAAGTGGTGGTCGGAGGGGCCGTAGGCGCTGAATGGCAGCCACGCTTCCGCCAGTCTGCCCCAGGGCAGCTGTGGCTACTGTCGTTACTTTAACTTGAGCCTGTCCTAATTTGAGTTCAGGCTACTTTGTGTGTTCCATATTTGTTCACCTGTCACCTTAAAACACCTGAGCAGTGTCACTTCATAGACCAGGTGCATACTGCCATCTAGTGGTCAACATGTTGTAGTCTAAACACACTGTGCACAAACATTAGTACCACCACCTGATGTACGCAGATGATCTGGTGATTCTTTGTCCATACAGTGCTGGCCTACAACAGCTGCTAAGGGTCTGCTCCCAATATGGTGCAGACTTTGATATTAAGTACAACTCCAAAAAGAGCACTATCATGATCGCTAGAAGCAGGGAGGACAATAAACTGTTGGTTCCTGATTTTCTTCTGTCCGGTGCTGTCCTTAAAGTATGTGAGGAGGTCAAATACTTAGGGCACTTTATAACTGCTGACCTGTCTGACGACAGGGACATCCGCAGACAGTACTGTATGATGTATGCACAAGCTAATATGTTGAAGCGCAAGTTTAGTATGTGTTCATTGTCTGTGAAGACCACTCTTTTTAAAGCTTTTTGCACCCCAATGTATACTGCCCACTTGTGGCGACGCTATAAGAAAAGCAGTATGCAGAAACTCAATGTAGCATATAATGATGGCATGAGGCTGCTGCTTCATATGCCACGTTGGAGCAGTGCAAGCCAAATGTTTGTCAGTGTTAATGTGCCCACCTGTCCTGCTGTGCTCAGGAGTCTGATGTACAGATGTATGTGTAGACTATCGGAGTCACGTAACGGCATAATCACAACTCTAGTGAACCCTACAATGAGTGTGGTTAGGTTCACTTCCACATTATGGAACCATTGGCGCTTTAGCCTATATGCTAATATCTGAACACTCTTTGTGTAGTGTGGAACTGACAGCTGGAGTCTTTTTTAGTCTTTTTTATTGTTGTTTGTCTTTTTACTGTTTTTTTATTGTATTATGGACCGTTTTTCTCTGTGTCTGGAATAAAATTAAATCATTAGAAAATATTAATGTGCTGAATGATTTGTTTTAAACATTTAACACTAGCCCCAGTAACACCATTAGCTTCTATATCAACAGTAAGCACTCGACAACTGAGTGAATGCTATATACACACTGAACTTTAGAAACTACTGTTACATAATCAGAACATCAGTATTTTGATATTTGATTAGTTTCAGTCGTCCACACTTTGAATCTAGAAAGAAGACGTTTTACAGCATCCTGTACTAAAGCCTGTCTTTATGAGAAATATTTTAACTTGGTAAATCCAGTCAGTCTTTTGGGTAATTTTCCCTTTTTTCTGCAGACGAGCGGACAAGTGAATTTGTGGATAAACATCAAGTGGAGCTGATCCAGAGAGTGAGCTGCATTGAACCCATTCTGGATCATCTCCTTGTTGAAAAAGTCCTCCAACCAGAGAGCTATGTTAGAATCAGAGCTCTGAGGACCTCTCAGGACAAGATGAGGGAGCTCTTCTCTGGATGTCTGAAAGCTGGTGGTGTTATCGCTAAAGGAATCTTCTACAAAACCCTTGAGAAAAATGAGCCGATGCTCATTAAAGATCTCAAGAAACAGACGTGAATGTTTGTGGTTAAAAGCTGGAAAACAGCTGGACACGGCCAGAGCAGACTTTATCTGTTGGAGAGACTCAGGTCTTTTGGGGCGACTCTGGCTCAGGTGGTAGAGCGGGTCGGCCAACAATCGATGGGTTGGCGGTTCGATTCCCTCCCTTCCTTTTGTGTCATGGTTGTTGTGTCCTTGGGAAAAACACTTCACCCACCTTGCCTTGTGTTAATGTATACGACTGCTGTATGTTTGTGGTGGTTGGAGGGGCCATAAGCGCTGAATGGCAGCCACGCTTTCGCCACCTGTGTGAATAAATGGAACCTGGAACCCTGTGAAGCTCTTTAAGTGCCTAGAAAAGCCCAATATAAATCCAAAACATTATTATTATTATTTAGGAGTGCAGGGCTCCTGAGGACTTCCTGTGACTCTGTGGAAGCATCAGCAGAGTTCATACAGAGTCTTGAAAGTCTGGAAAATGCTTGAATTTTACTCTTAAAAAGCTGTACGAGCCTTTGGCCATATGCTTTGGTGTTGTGTGCTGGAGTGGCAGCATCGCGGCTGCTGACAGCAACAAACTGAATAAACTCATAATAAATCCAGCTCTGTCCTGGGCTGCTCACTGGACCCGCTGGAGGGTCAGAGCCAAGCTGAGCTCCATGTTGGACAGCACCTCACATCCCTTCATGAGTTACAGCACTGAGGAGCTACTTCAGTGAATATCTCCTCATGATCTGCTACCTACTGTGACGGACTGATACAGCGACTGTGGTTAAGTGTGTCGGGCGCTCAACCCTCAACTACAGGGTTGGTGGTTCGATCCCCTGTCTCCCGTCTCCCTGCCACATGTCCAAGTGTCCTTGAGCACCGAACCCTAAATGTCTCCTGATAGTTAGCTTGCACCCTGCGTGGTAGCTGCTGCTGCTATCGGTGTATGAATATGTGTGTGTGAATGGTAACGTGGGAATGGGAACAGGTCTCCCTTGAAAAAGAGTCTCCGGTCTCAATGGAATTTACCTGTAGAAATAAAGGTTAAAAAAAACACACATAAAGTTTTGTTATGTTTACACATTCCTGTTGCTGCCAAACATTTCCCCACTGTGGAACTAAGAAAGGCTTTTCTAATCTTATCTTAAATCCATTTTGTAGACCAAAGATATTGTTGGACAGCACCTCCACCCCTTTTATTAACGTATTCCTGTAACAGCAGAGGTTCAGATCCCTTTTATTATCTTAACGTTTATAATGTGATCATAAGAAGAAAGAAACCGAAGCATCCAGGGATTCCATTTTTCCTTTTACTGTACATGTGATGTAAAACCCACGTTCTTTAATCTGATATGATGGAAATAAATAAATAAATATTACATGCAGAGATACGTGAGAACATCTGTCGGTTTATATGTCGTCCTTCAAAATGAAAAAGGAACAAGTTCACTGAGCAAACACAAAACAAACACCGTTTACCCCGAGATCAGAAGGAGCAAAATATTCATGTTTTTACAGAAGAGTATATATGGAAATTAAATCTACGGAGTTCATGCTTTAACCAGGACGGATAGAGACACCTGTGGACAGGTAAGAGAGCCTACACTGTAAAAAAATGAAGAAGTTAGTAAAATTAAAAATTTTAAGGAAACTGTCCACAATATATATAATAATCCTTTGAGGCAACTAACTAATTACCTTTTGTTGAAAACTTTTCATTCATACGTGATGAACAATGTATTCTTTATAGGGGAGGACGGGGGAATGTGAGGCATCGGGTAATGTGAGACACCCCCTGTATTCTTCATATGTTTAAAAATCTTCTACAAACTCAGAATTTCAAACAATAACAGTTTTGCTACTAAACTAATTCTGTGTCAAACACAGAAAGCAAACAAAACCTAGTCGGTCAAAATGTTGATTCAAACATTAAACATGAAATAACTGTCTGATAAACTTTCTGAACCAAACACAATAAGTTGGAGCAACTTTTACTTTTTGGAATTCTTAGTTTGTAGAACATAAAGTCACATGAATGACAAGTTATCTGAACAGAAGATCATATGAGGAGATGGCTCAAATGTCGTCAGTTTTCCTTCAAACTTAACAGTTTTAGATTTAGCCTCAAAACTCTAAAGAATCTAGTGCAGACTGTTGCCTTTCAATTCAAATGTCCTAACGTTTTCATTGGTTCCTCCCTAAAGTTCTTCTTCTAAATCCAGGACATTGTGTACGGTGGCTGAGAGAGAACAAAAAGCCCCCCCCTCCCCCCAGAATGCTCAGTCCTCTTCACAGCAGACGCGGGTTTTTAATTATGTCATTCTCCTCTGTGACCCATTTCATCTCTGTCTCAAAAACTTTCTTGTTAAATGCAAACATTTCCAAAAAGATTATTATTATTTTTTTAAATATTTCTAACCAGTTCGGTCCGTTTTTTGCCCAGGTCTTTAACTCTTCGACTCCATTACGTTTTGCCTTTTTTTTTCAGACTGCAGTGCTGTTTGGACTCTCCTGGCCACCGTAGATGAATCCCTTTTCCTCCTAGACATTCACGTCACTGTTTAAAGTTCTTTTGGAAGCCCCTGTACAGAAAGAGGTAGAACGTGGTTTCAGATCAGATGAAAGGGTTCAGTTTAGTTTTTAAAGGTTGCATTTGGTGAGGTTTTTTTTTTGGGGGTTCGTCTCTTGGTCGAGTGGAGCTGAAACCAAAACTATGTACACAGTGCAAACAGGAGGTAACAGAAGGGCTACTAGAAAAGCTCACGAACACAACACATCACCCACCTGAACACACACACACACAGAGAGCCACAACTCACACGGCAGCGGGAGTCCAACGGTTAAAGAGTAAAAAGGATTTAAAATAAACTCAAAGCAGATTGTCTCGTAAAGCCGCTGTACATGCTCCGACACGGAAAGGGATGCAGAATAATAATAATAAGATTATGAAGCTCGTTCTTCACTTCAGTGTACATGCCGCGTTTAATAAAATACAATCAAACCTTCAGTACCGTGAGAAAAGGGAGAAGTTTGGGAAGGGAGGGTGGAAGGGGGGGGGGGGAGGCTGGTGGTGTAATGGTTAGCCCCCTCCCTTCGCTCCCTACAGAGTCTCAGTCCTCTTCACAGCAGACACGGGTTAGAATCCAGCCCGGGTCGTTCTCTGCATGTCATTCCCCTCTCTGTCTGTCCGTCTGTCTGTCTGTCTGTCCTCTTCACAGCAGACCCGGGTTAGAATCCAGCCCGGGTCGTTCTCTGCATGTCATTCCCCTCTCTGACACATTTCATCTCTGTCTCTCCAAAACTGTCCAATAAAGCGAAAATGCCCAAAAAATGATGTTAAGAAAAGAAAAGAAAAGAAACTGAAGTATTTTGTCCAGCCAATGAATTCAGTCTCATGTTTGTGTCAGTCGTACGGAACTCCAAATTCCACCAAGGAAAAGACACAGTCCAATTTGTTCTTTAGAGCCGGGACTATTTTGCGTCAAACAGCGGCGTATCCTTCCGCCCAGCTCCTGTGTTTTCACCCAGCACACTGAGCAGGGAAAGGTGTTGTCAGGTGTGTTGTTGGACAGAGCCAGGATAGCTGCAGTTTACTTGTTGGGTGCCATGAAGTTTAACAGTCTGTTAATATGGCGGGTCAATAGTCCGACATATTTCCCATTCGCCCGACAGTCAATCTTCCCTAAAATACACACACTCAGGGGATATTTATTTATACAGTTGAAACATTTTGGTAGTTTTTGGTTTCTGCGTGCAAAGTACAATAATGTAATCATCCAAAATAAAAGTAGAATGTTTGGAAAAGCTGTTAATAATCCCTTGCTCTGTTTGACAGCACTAATAATTCTGTCCTCAACTCAATTTTTTTTTTCTCTTATTTTGGTGTTATGAGAGAGATGTGTAGCTTTAAGTGTGCTATAGCTTGACTTTTGCCCTGAAAAAGCCACATGGTTTGCACGTCATAACACACCGAATAATTAGTGTAAGAAAATCCACGGTTTGTGTGTGTTTTAAGGATAAAGGACCATCGGACCAATGGGAAAAATTTCGGAAATTATGAGCCGTCCCTGTTTCCTCTATGCTAAGCTAGGCTAGGCTAACCTCATCCTGGCCCCATACAGACATGACACTCAACTAAACATCTCACAGGTCGGGGGCGCTCATGGAGTAGTGGTTAGACCCCCCCCCCCGCCCCCTCCATAGAGTCTCTGTCCTCTTCACAGCAGACCCGGGTTAGAATCCAGCCCGGGTCGTTCTCTGTCTGTCTGTCTGTCTGTCTGTCTGTCTGTCTGTCTGTCTGTCTGTCTGTCCTCTTCACAGCAGACCCAGGTTAGAATCCAGCCCGGGTCGTTCTCTGCATGTCATTCCCCTCTGACACATTTCATCTCTGTCTCTACCAAACTGTCCAATAAAGCAAAAATGCCCAAAAATGTATTAAAAAAAAGTGTTGAACTGTTCCTTTAAAGTGGCAGTAAACTGATGAGGTCCGTTTCTCATCCTCGTCCGGAATCCCAAAAGACAAAGATCAAAGTTTGACCCATTTCCATTTTGGGAACAATAACCGACCCCGATCGATCAATATAAACTCATGCAAATGGCGGCGTGAATGTGGAGAAAGATGAAGTAATATGAACTATATCTTGATGCAGTGAGACGAATGAGTGTTTCAATAAACATTTTCATAAATCTTTATAAATTTGGCAGCGAGTGCAAAGTTAAGAGTTAGTTTGGATAAATACTGTTATTCTCATTTAACACTAAGTGTAAACATGTGATCGTCCAGACACAGATCTAAGCAAAGCTTCACACCGATCACAAACATGCTAATGTATGTTAGTAGCTTTACTGTGGTAAGAAAAAGACAAACACAGCGAGAGACGCCATCTTAGTTTGATCTAAAAGGGCGACACATTTTTTTACTTCTTCAGTCAGTTTTCTTTAACATATGTGTGTGTGTGTGTGTGTGTGTGTGTGAGTGTGAGTGTGTGTGTGTGAATACCTCCCCTCAGTGTCTATGGTGCTGACATAGTGTCAAAATAGGCGTCGTGACTGTTCTCTCTCAGTCGACATATGGCGCATAGTGAATGTGAGAAAGATGTGTGACTTCATTTTAATTGTGCCACACGTTGGCTTCTGCTGAAACAAAGTCCTATGCTTTGTGTTTCAGAATACATTAAAGTCTTAAATAGGACGGCCTAGACTAGAGGAAAGGCGGCCGACTAGAAACCACAAGGTCGCTGGTTCGATCCCCGGCACCGGACAGGAGGGTGTTAGTAGTTAAACTAGCAGAGGCTGCTATTACATCTACGGTGCCCACCATCTCTACCATTGTGTCCTTGAGCAAGACACTTAACCCCAAACTGCTCCAGGGGCGCTGTACTATGGCTGACCCTGTGTGAGGACCCCCTCTGGAGTGTGGGAACTTGAGAGGGGATACGCGAATAATTCATTTGAAAATACCTTGGGTAAATTGACAGAAAAAGGAACTTAACGAGCTGTCTCCTTTTCTTACCACAGTAACGAGAGCAGAGCAGATTTAATTGCCGGATACGAGACAAAAACGTTGTTGTGTTTTTATCCTTCAAATCCAGCCTACAGACTGACGGTCCAGCATGTGAGCTAACAGCTATTTGAGAAGGGCTAACGTTATGCGCTAACGTTAGCTCTGGATGCTACGGACTCTTTAGTTCCTGGTGTATTTTGCTCCCAGTAGTAAATGATTCGTTTTGTTAGTTGAGCTGAAAACCTCACGATGTTTTGAGTGAAGCTTCGGCCAATAAAAACGCTCCATTACGTGTTGGTCATGTGATCACTGTCAGAATGTGGTCCAACCCAGAGCTGTACGGGTCAGCTCAATAAAGTTTAAGTGTTGCTAGATCTGGCATTAGGAGTCTCCTCTCTGGCCTTGTTCAGAAGTTACTGTTGTGTCAGGTTAACTTTCCCTGTGTTCCAAATCTCACGCTTTTTCTTTTTGACTTTGTGTAGTTTCGTCAAAAGAAAAAGCCTGTGAATTGGAACACTAAATCTTCTGGTTTCCGTTCTGGCCGTGTGTGTCATGTGATCACTGGCCGTGTGCGTTCTTACTGGCCGGCTCCGGCGCTGGCGTGAAGCCGTTGGCCAGAGTGGGCGTGTTCTCTTCCCCTCCCACTTTGGAGGCGGGCTCTAACACTGACCCTCCACTCTGATTGGTGGACTTGGGGATGACGGACGGCTGCCGCGGCCCGTCCATACGCAGAGGGGGCCTGCTGGGGGGCGGGGCTCTGACTGTGACGTCACAGGGCTCCGGGCTGTGGGCTGTGACAGAGCTGGATGACTTGGGGCTGAGTGGAGGGGAGGTTTGGTCCGCTGGTTCTGATTGGTGGTCTTGCTTTGGGGGCGTGGTCTCGGTGTCTGCGGAGGCCTCTGGTTGGTCGGGTGG
>CASHTC010000038.1:90000-92500 GCA_949357725.1 Hyperoplus immaculatus
AGAAACCTGCCTTTGGACCAAGGACATAAGCCGGTCGAATTGGTCTTCGATCGCAACCACACCACACGAGAAGCAGGCGGGTTTATCCAGAAACTCAGCCTCTCGGACCGCGGACTGGATAGCCGATCGAGTGATCTTCGACCGCCATCCCCGCACCAAAGCAGCTGCGCCCTCTTGCCCTTTTTCCTGCGATCTGACACCGCAGAGATCACCTCACCAGCTCATCGCCGTCTCGTGGGCCCCTGTCGTCCGTCCTGGAAAGGAGTGGCCTACCCGCCTCAACAACGACGAAGCAGTGGGAATTAAGTTTCCCCAAATGAGATTTTGGCTTTATAATTACCTGGGCAGATGTTTAGTTATTATTTACTTTTTAAGGTGTGAACAGTACTGTTTATTTTCGAATTTGTGTTTGCTATTTTGAAACAAGCTGTGTGATCAATCTCCGTTTGTCTTCTCCCCCACGGAGAGCCAGAACGGAAAGTTCGATCTTTTCATTCACGCTGCAGTGTGGAAAAAGTCTGCTGTATGTTTTAAAAACCTAACACCTTTCTTTTCCCCCCTCTCCGCGTAGATCTTTGGTAGAATCCCTTTTTAAAGAGCTAGTGTTTGTTCGAAATTCCCCGCCTCAAATATCATTCGTCAGGTCCTTTGTTCCAAACGTAGACGCCCTTTTGAGCACCCGTGGTAATCACTTCCCCCATCGGGGAAAGTAGGATAGCCTAGCTTAGCCATCCAGGGACGCCATTTTGTGTCATTAATAACCTAGCCTATTTGGGCCGCCATTTTGTGCCTCTCGTGTCCCAAGTCACGTGGGAGCTTCCCCGTCCCTTTTGTTCTTGCTCCGCTACACACACACACACACACACTCACACACACACACTCACTCACTCACTCACTCACTCACTCACTCCCACACACACACACATTGGTACATAGCTGTATAAACAACAATGTTCTAGACGTTTTTCTTTGATTAAGTGTATTTGCTTTATGCGTGTATAAAACGGATGTTACCTTAAGTTTCATCGTGGTTAAAATAAATGTTCTTATATTGTAACCAGAAGTGTTTGTGATTTATTTGTGTGGATATTATTGGAGTGTCAACAATCAACAAGTGAAAGACTCTGTAGCCTTCAGTGTTAAGATCATATTACCAAATTTATAATAGTAACTACTTGATTACATTATTTTATGGAAATGATCTTTGAGACTAGGATTTGCTAATGTTGATTTGTTTAACTGAGCGTTAAGCTAATCAATGTTTCTAAATAAATCCTTTGATTAAACGAGACAATTTGCTATTACTTTTCCATTCTTAAATGAATGGTGGTGCCCCTTTTGAACTTTAAGAAATTATTAAAGTATTATTAATCATCAGATTAATTTCTAATAGCTGAATTAATCTGAACTACCTGTACCCGCTATAGTCATATCCACGATGTGTGCTTGTGTTTGGTCATATCCACGATGTGTGCTTGTGTTTGGTCATATCCACGATGTGTGCTTGTGTTTGGTCATATCCACGATGTGTGCTTGTGTACGGTCATATCCACGATGTGTGCTTGTGTTTGGTCATATCCACGATGTGTGCTTGTGTTTGGTCATATCCACGATGTGTGCTTGTGTTTGGTCATATCCACGATGTGTGCTTGTGTTTGGTCATATCCACGATGCTAGCTTGTGTTTGGTCATATCCACGATGTGTGCTTGTGTTTGGTCATATCCACGATGTGTGCTTGTGTTTGGTCATATCCACGATGTGTGCTTGTGTTTGGTCATATCCACGATGTGTGCTTGTGTACGGTCATATCCACGATGTGTGCTTGTGTTTGGTCATATCCACGATGTGTGCTTGTGTTTGGTCATATCCACGATGTGTGCTTGTGTTTGGTCATATCCACGATGTGTGCTTGTGTTTGGTCATATCCACGATGTGTGCTTGTGTTTGGTCATATCCACGATGTGTGCTTGTGTTTGGTCATATCCACGATGTGTGCTTGTGTTTGGTCATATCCACGATGTGTGCTTGTGTTTGGTCATATCCACGATGTGTGCTTGTGTTTGGTCATATCCACGATGTGTGCTTGTGTTTGGTCATATCCACGATGTGTGCTTGTGTTTGGTCATATCCACGATGTGTGCTTGTGTTTGGTCATATCCACGATGTGTGCTTGTGTTTGGTCATATCCACGATGTGTGCTTGTGTTTGGTCATATCCACGATGTGTGCTTGTGTTTGGTCATATCCACGATGTGTGCTTGTGTTTGGTCATATCCACGATGCTAGCTTGTGTTTGGTCATATCCACGATGTGTGCTTGTGTTTGGTCATATCCACGATGTGTGCTTGTGTTTGGTCATATCCACGATGTGTGCTTGTGTTTGGTCATATCCACGATGTGTGCTTGTGTACGGTCATATCCACGATGTGTGCTTGTGTTTGGTCATATCCACGATGTGTGCTTGTGTTTGGTCATATCCACGATGTGTGCTTGTGTTTGG
>CASHTC010000038.1:97500-100000 GCA_949357725.1 Hyperoplus immaculatus
GCTAGCAGCTAGGCTAAATAGTAGCCAGCTGGGACAGACATGATAGCGAGCGATTACATTAGGCCTCGGACTGAACTGATTACCTCAATAAAATATTCAGGCTGAGACACGGCTTGCATTTGAAAACACGTATCCTGAAACAAGCACTAAACAGTCAACTTTATCATGCCCGTGTTTACATGCATAGGGATGTACGTGACGCATCCCTACAGCTGACTGTGTGGCAGAGTCACACATCGGGACAACAACCATCCCTTTTAATGGCCCGTAGCAATATTCTTCTACTTCTTTTAGCAAACAGATACAAGGGGGTATTTCTTAAAAAAAAATCATCCGTGTTTTTGGCGGTTGGTTCAGTTAATAGTGCAACAACTGCTCGTAATTTCTGGTTTGCTACTTTGCTCCGGAGTAGGCTTTCAGCCCCTTACGACGACCCCGCCCACGTTCAGCAGGTACTATTTGCGGTGGAAAACGACCCGTGCTGCTACCAAACCAAGTTGAGTCGAGTCGAGTTGAGTCGAGTCGAGCTACATGTGCGGTGGAAAAGCGCCATATGTATGTGAGTCCTGGTGATAGTGTCTGAGAAACACACAGATGGCCCTGACAGCAGCTCAAACTGTGAGCGCTGTGTTATCCCACGGAGCACGAACGCATCACTGCCCACAACAGGTCATTAAACACACCGTCTATTATACCACAACTTCTACTAGATCTGTCTGTCTGTCTGTCTGTCTATCTATCCATCTATCCATATACTGTATCTGTCTATCCGTCCGTCTGTCTGTCTGTCTGTCTGTCTGTCTGTCTGTCTGTCTGTCTGTCTGCCTGTCTGCCTGTCTCTCTCCCTGCCTGCCTGTCTGTCTCCCTGCCTGCCTGTCTCTCTCCCTGCCTGCTTGTCTGTCTGTCTGCCTTTCTGTCTGTCTGTCTCCGTCTCTCCCTGCCTGTCTGTCTGTCTCTCTCCCTGTCTGTCTGTCTGCCTGTCTGTCTGTCTGCCTGCCTGTCTCTCTCCCTGCCTGCCTGTCTTCCTGTCTGTCTATCTGTCTGCCTGTCTGCCTGTCTGTCTGCCTGCCTGTCTGTCTCCCTGCCTGCCTGTCTCTCTCCCTGCCTGTCTGTCTGCCTGCCTGCCTCTCTCCCTGCCTGTCTCTCTCCCTGCCTGTCTGCCTGCCTCTCTCTCTCCCTGTCTCTCCCTCCCTGCCTGCCTCTCTGCCTGTCTGCCTGCCTGCCTCTCTCCCTGCCTGTCTCTCTCCCTGCCTGTCTGTCTGCCTGCCTCTCTGCCTGCCTGTCTCTCTCCCTTCCTGCCTGTCTGCCTGCCTGCCTCTCTCCCTGCCTGTCTCTCTCCCTGCCTGTCTCTCTCCCTGCCTGCCTGTCTGCCTGCCTCTCTCTCTCCCTGTCTGTCTGCCTCTCTGTCTCCCTGCCTGTCTCTCTCCCTTCCTGTCTGTCTGCCTGCCTCTCTCTCTCCCTGTCTCTCCCTCCCTGCCTGCCTGTCTGTCTGCCTGCCTCTCTGTCTGTCTGCCTGCCTCTCTCTCTCCCTGTCTCTCCCTCCCTGCCTGCCTGTCTGCCTGCCTGCCTCTCTCCCTGTCTGTCTGCCTGTCTCTCTCCCTGCCTGTCTCTCTCCCTTCCTGTCTGTCTGCCTGCCTCTCTGCCCGTCTGTCTGACTCACCGCAGTAGCCCGGCGTGCCACACACAGTCTTCATAGTGACTTGATCATCGATGATCTTGGACAGACCGAAGTCGGCTGAGAGAGAAGAAGAAGAGACACACCATAAACATGTAGAAGAAGAAGAGACACACCATAAACATGTAGAAGAAGAAGAGACACACCATAAACATGTAGAAGAAGAAGAGACACACCATAAACATGTAGAAGAAGAAGAGACACACCATAAACATGTAGAAGAAGAAGAGACACACCATAAACATGTAGAAGAAGAAGAGACACACCATAACAATGTGTGCACAGTAGCATAATGTAGATGTAGGTTTTCGTCTCCATTTTAGCTGAACTACAGTGAAATCTATTGTTCCTGTGTGTGTGTATGTGTGTGAGAGTGTGTGTGTGCGTGTGTGTGTGTGTGTGTGTGTGTGTGTGTGTTTGCTGCTGCTATTTAAAGGTAGAACTGGGGGAGTGGAGGAGAGAATGTGTTTCTCTGTTGGAGAGTCTGTGAACTGAAAGACATGTTGAGCTGTTTCCATGTGTACGCCGACACACACACACACACACACACTCACACACACACACACACACTCACTCAGAGAACAAACACTCACACACACCCACACACTCACACACTCACACACACACACTCACTCAGAGCACACACACACACACACCGAGCCGCAGTGTTGTTACGTAGTGAATTCCATGTATTCAAACTAGTTGAACTCCATTCTGCACCGTGCTGCTAGTCCAGCTACAGACATGTTCTGCACCGTGCTGCTAGTCCAGCTACAGACATGTTCTGCACCGTGCTGCTAGTCCAGCTACATGTTTACATCGTGC
>CASHTC010000038.1:107907-210407 GCA_949357725.1 Hyperoplus immaculatus
TATTTAGTATGCCAGAAAAAGATTTAGGATGTCCCCAATACATGCAGGTCAATTGTAGTATGCTGAAAATACATAAATGTCCCACAAACTCCAATAGCATTTTGGAGTATTCCTCTTTATTCTTGACATTTCTCGACATAATGAAAAAAAAATCTTCCTTATCTGATTTTTTTTTCTCTCCTGTCTGTGGCCCTAAAACTCTTCTGTACTTTAGTATGTAGTGTAGTAAAAAGACTAAAACTCTTCTGTACTTTAGTATGTAGTGCAGTAAAAAGACTAAAACTCTTCTGTACTTTAGTATGTAGTGTAGTAAAAAGACTAAAACTCTTCTGTACTTTAGTATGTAGTGCAGTAAAAAGACTAAAACCCTTCTGTACTTTAGTATGTAGTGTAGTAAAAAGACTAAAACTCTTCTGTACTTTAGTATGTAGTGTAGTAAAAAGACTAAAACTCTTCTGTACTTTAGTATGTAGTGTAGTAAAAAGACTAAAACTCTTCTGTACTTTAGTATGTAGTGTAGTAAAAAGACTAAAACTCTTCTGTACTTCAGTATGTAGTGTAGCCTGGCTCCGCCCGCCCGCCTACTTCCGGCCAAATTTTATTTTCCCTTCAGTAGTCAGTCTGGGTGTACAGCCCATTTCCCAGTTTTGCCGGAGATTCGACAGCCGGTCCAATCAGCGAACAGAGCGAGTGGCTGAGAACGATGAAGTCGAAGTCGCGCTCCAGTTTCAGTTGCCAGAAGCCGGCTCATGACACACGTGACGACCAAAGGTTGTGCGATTGGTTGGCTAATCCAGAGTGGCACTGGGCAGATCCAATAGTTTTAAACTTTAACAGACACCCGCCTCCATGAGTGAACGTTTGCCAATTACAGCACTGCCAGACCTTCTGTACAAATGAAATGAAGTACGATGGTCTGGTAGCACCAGGCTATATGTAGTGTAGTAAAAAGACTAAAACTCTTCTGTACTTTAGTATGTAGTGCAGTAAAAAGACTAAAACTCTTCTGTACTTTAGTATGTAGTGTAGTAAAGAGACTAAAACTCTTCTGTGCTTTAGTATGTAGCGTAGGAAAGAGAGAGAGTATGTGATTTGGAACGCAGGGTAAAGCTGTCGTTTGGACTAAATGTGTCCGACAGCGATCGATAGATTTCTTTACAGATAATCTAATTTCTTTAAACCCTAAAATCCTCCAACAAACATCTGATGCTTCACTGAGCCTCTTCGCTGGAGGAAAACAAAACGATCAATAAATGAGACGCAGAAGAAGGCACACACACACACACACACACACACACGCACACACACGCACACGCACACACACACGCACACACGCACACACACACACACACACACACACACACACACACACACACACACACACAGGGACACTTGGACATGTGGCGGGGAGACGGGGGATCGAACCACCGACCCTGTAACCCAGTGGACGACCGCCCTACACACTTCACCACAGACGCGCCCCATAAAACATCTGCGGTGTGAAATAATTTGAATCTTTTGACAAACGTCACATTTCTTATATTTCTTTCTAGAATACACTGACAGAAACACACATACTTTACTATTTTAAACCAGGCCTGTAGAACAATGGTGCTTTGAGTGTCCAGAAACCAGATCAACACGTGGGAATGTGGATAGTCAGCCTGCTGCTATTGGTGTGTGAATGTGTGTGTGAATGGTAACGTGGGAAAGGAAAAACAGGTCTCCCTTGCAAAAGAGTCTTCGGTCTCAATGGGATTTACCTGTATAAATAAAGGTTAAAAAAAATAAAATAAAAAACACCCCCCCCCATATTTTAAAATGGCCTGAATAATGGTTAAAAAAAAATGTTGGTCTGGTTCATCAATTTAAATGAAAATGAAAAATTACCCAAAATTACTCCTTGTCTGTTTATGTGGAATGTCTGTTTAAATACTCATGTGATATAATGTGTTATAAATGGTCACGCTCTGTTGTCTGTCTGTGTGTGTGTGTGTGTGTGTGTGTGTGTGTGTGTGTGAGTGTGTCTGTGAGTGTGTGAGTTTGTGTCTGTGTGTGTGTGTGTGTGTGTCTGTGTGTCTATGTGTGTGATGGATCGCTCTCCTATGAATATGACGTTATGTTTACACAGCTGTTACGGTTTGGAACGGTAGAATAGAGCTTCTGTCATTTTATATTTTATCTGTCTGCGTCCACTGGGTTACAGGGTCGGTGGTTCGATCCCCCGTCTCCCCGCCACATGTCCAAGTGTCCCTGTGTGTGTGTGTGTGTGTGCGACGTGTGTGTGACGTGTGTGTGCGATGTGCGTGTGTGTGTGTGTGAGTTTGTGTGTGTGTGTGTGTGTGAGACATGTCCAAGTGTCCCTGGGCAAAGAGACACTGAACCCTAAATGTCTCCTGATAGTTAGCTTGCACCCTGCGTGGTAGCTGCTGCTGCTATCAGTGAGTTACTAGGTCCTGAAGCTCCTCTGAGGAAAAACTCCCAATATGTCATCACACTCACACACACACACACACACACACACACACACACACACACACACACACACACACACACACACGTAAATACAGTGTATATATAAAGTACTGCATATGAACACACTATATAATCCCTGCGTTCCAATCCCCATACTTCCCTACTATTTAGTACGCCAGAAAAAGCTTTAGGATGTCCCAATGCATGCACGTCAATTGTAGTATGCTGAAAATACATAAGTGCCCCACTAACTCCAATAGCATTTTGGAGTATTCGTCTTTATTCTTGACATTTCTCGACATAATGGAAAAAAAATCTGCCTTGTCGCCTTACATTTTTTTTTTCTCTCCTGTCTGTGGCCCTAAAACTCTTCTGTACTTTAGTATGTAGTGTAGTAAAAAGACTAAAACTCTTCTGTACTTTAGTATGTAGTGTAGTACAAAGACTAAAACTTTTCTGTACTTTAGTATGTAGTGTAGTAAAAAGACTAAAACTCTTCTGTGCTTTAGTATGTAGTGTAGTAAAAAGAATAAAACTCTTCTGTGCTTTAGTGTGTAGTGCAGTAAAAAGACTAAAACTCTTCTGTACTTTAGTATGTAGTGTAGTACAAAGACTAAAACTTTTCTGTACTTTAGTATGTAGTGTAGTAAAAAGACTAAAACTCTTCTGTGCTTTAGTATGTAGTGTAGTAAAAAGAATAAAACTCTTCTGTGCTTTAGTGTGTAGTGTAGTAAAAAGACTAAAACTCTTCTGTGCTTTAGTATGTAGTGTAGTAAAAAGACTAAAACTCTTCTGTGCTTTAGTATGTAGTGTAGTAAAAAGACTAAAACTCTTCTGTACTTTAGTATGTAGTGTAGTAAAAAGACTAAAACTCTTCTGTGCTTTAGTATTTAGTAAAAAGAAAAAGTATGTGATTTGGAACGTGGGGATTATTTCTGTGCTGATTCTGAGCCAGGGAAACATGGAATAGAACAGTACAGGATCCTATAAGATTTATTTTGCGTCTTAATTTTTTTTTTTTAAATATATTTTTATGCCATTATAAATAATTTCGAATTGCCTTGTGTCTGTGCTGTGGCTAAGAAATAAAACCTAGACCTGGACCCTTTGATTCATGCTAGTATGAAAGAAGACATGTTATGGAAGCTACAGTAGATACACCGTTGATTTACGCGAGTACATGAATAAACGGCAAGAAAAGTACCGTATTAACACAACAGGGTTCACACAGATTTTTACGAAAATGTTCCCTACAATTTTAAAGTTCAGGCCGTAGCACACCGACGACGCTAATAAACGGCGCGGAAAAGCAAATAATTAGAAAAATGTGAATTTTGACGCGTCTCACAATCGGAAGCGACGTCCTGGAAAAATCGAAAATCCGTTAGAAAAAAAATAAAAGCCGCGAAGCGAAATGACGGCGCTGATGCCGAAGCTTGTATTGACTCTGTATACGTTCGATTATTATTATTATTATTATTGACGGGCGAATTAATCGCACAAATTAAAACGCGCCCGGTGTGCAAAGGCCTTTAGAGTTCAACCTTTTTCAGAGACCCCGAAGCTTTCAATGTATAAATGGGAAAAAATGAAATCCCGAATAATATAGCCTATGGAAAAACACATTTAAGATATGTTAAGTGGAACCCTATCCATACAAGTACCTGTTAATTCTGTAATATTCTTGTACTATTCTTGCCTTTTATTCTAGTATAAATCAAAGGTCTAATCCTACATTTACCATCTGTTCTGACAATCACCTAATAAAGCTATTGAAGAAAAACATGGGTTCTCTATAAAAAATATAAATTTTTACTTATATCCAGTTTTAAGACGTGTGCTCTGTGTGTGGTATTCATTTATTCAGCTGATTTTGAAACACTGGGTCGCATAACATGGAAGCTAGTATTATATTTCCAATCAAAATATTTGTTAAAAAAAAAGAGGAGATAGCTCCCTGCTTTGATATGTGGCTCATGGAGTTCTCCAGTACTTTATATATGGAGGAAATCTGTTATGAGATTTCAGGGAAAGCAGAGAAGTTTAAACAGATATGTCAGCCTTTTCCTGGACTATATAACAGCACTGAAGGGACCTACATGACACCTCGTTGACTTTTTATTTTCTGCTTAACATTTACCTTTAGTTTAAACAATGTCCTTAGAAACCTGTAGAGTAGAGTACGCCATGTTAGCTGTTATAGAAACCTGTAAAGTAGAGTACGCCATGTTGGCTGTCTGTTTTATTTGGTCTTTTGTTTGTGTGTTCACTTCTTCAGTCGTGTGTTTGTGTTCTATAAAAATCCAAAAATCCAAAAATAAAGTGTTAAAGGTGCAGTGTGTAATATGACATCATCAAGAAAGTTCTACAAAGTTCTAGAATGCAACGCTCCCTGGGTAACCCCACCCCTTTAGAATAATAACAGAAGCTACAGTGGCCTTCAAGGACAAGAACAATTCTACATTTTAAACAATGCACCTGATGACATTCCAACTATGACACTTTCAAGATGGCGGCACTAAGCCTTGGTCCAAGATATGCAGAAATATGGACATATATGGGACCCTTTCTAAGGGAAAAAATAATAATTCAAAAAAAAATGTTCAGCTATTATGCACTAAATTAAATGTACTTATGGATATTATAATTACTTTCTACAAAATCTGCTAGGAAATAAAACCCAAAATTCTACACACTGCAGGTTTAAAAAAAATGTGTTAAAAAATAAATGCGTGTGCTACATTCCCCCAATTTAGTTTAAATGTTTTGATTATAATTCTCAGGTCAGTAATAAGTTACTACAACACCGGTACATATGGAGAAAAAGCATCTTCTAGTCATGTGTTCAGATAGCAAGCACACTTTAAACCAGCAGTGTTTTGTGTCTTGTTTTAAGTGTGAAATTTAGTTTTTTAATTTGAAACGTTTATGTTTTTATGCTGCCTCCTTCTGGGCCAGGACTCTCTTGAAAAAGAGATTTTGAACCTCAAATGAGAATATTCCTGGAAAAATAAAGGTTAATAAAAAATTTAAAAAATAATAAAAATCAAGCATTTTCAAATCGTGCGCGACTTTGCACAAGATTTTCTCGTGTCCTAATTGTCTATTTTTTTACTGTATTTTCTTGCCCATGTAAATCATTTTGAATCATTGCCTTGTGTCTGCACTGTGCCTTAGTTCTTTGCCTTTTCTACAAGACCTAGCCCTTATAGACCTTTGATTTAGTATGAAAGAAGACATGTTATGGAAGCTAGATACACCATATCTAGAACGTGACCAGCGCTTGAAAAAATCTGTCCGTGTCTCGCCATAAAACAATTATTTTTTTGTAATAGACCTAGAATTTCTCCAGAAATGTTTGAATAAATATTCTGCGAGATTCTGGGCGGCTACGAGCTTATTGACTTTTTATTTTCTATTCTATCTTATACATACCGTTTTATTTAGTATTTACTGACCGTAACTGTGTTTATCTTTATCTTACTCTACTCTATGTTATTGTATTGTTCCTATTGCACCCTGTGTGTGCGTGTGTGTGTGTGTGTGTGTGCGTGTGTGTGTGTGTGTTCCAATTGCATCGTGGGTCGGAGATAAATGTAATTTCGATTCTTATGTATGTCTCAAATGCATCAGAATTTACCATAAAGTTTGATTTGACTTGACACAGTTAATTCACAAATGTTTCAACACGGCTTCATTGTCTTCTCTCATTTTCCAATACTTGTTCTAAACAGTGAACACAGATAAGATGTCACTTCAATAAACGTTCAACCTGCTTTCAGTCTGAGCTTGGAAGGTTTTGTGATTGTGATAGAATTCTGCAAACTAAATGTGGTAAATCTGCTCAGTGCGTTGGGGGGGGGGATGCTGTGGATGCTGTACAATGTTAAAAGATCTAAAAACTTACAAATACAGAAGTGTAAAAATATTCTGGTGCAAGTAAAATTACGTGACTGTTTCTACTAAAAATGTGTTTAATGGTTAATGTTAAATGGACTCCACTTATAAAGCTCTTTTCCCTGGTTTTTCACAGACCCAAAGCGCTTTACATTGTTTTGTACACGTTCACCCATTCACACACACATTCATACACCGATAGCAGCAGCAGCTACCACGCAGGGTGCAAGCTAACTATCAGGAGACATTTAGGGTTCAGTGTCTCTTTGCCCAGGGACACTTGGACATGTGGCGGGGAGACGGGGGATCGAACCACCGACCCTGTAACCCAGTGGACGACCACCCTACACACTTCACCACGACGTAAAAGCAGGTTTATAGCTGGATAAATTGGTTAATTTTGCAAATACAATAATTCTCATTGTGGATTTTGAGTTTTTTCATTCATAAATTGATTTTTTTTCTTAGTGGTAGAAATGTATTTTGATTCAATTGAAACGCTGCAGATCCGTGGCAAAGAGACACTGAACCCCAAATGTCTTGCGGTGGTTAGCTTGCACCCTGCGTGGTAGCTGCTGCAATCGGGATATGAGTGTGTGTGTGTGTGTGTGCATGTTTGTGCATGTGTGTGTGTGTGTGTGTGTGCATGTGTGTGCGCGTGTGTGTGTGTGTGTGTGTGTGTGTGTGTGTGTGTGTGTGTGTGAATGGGTGAATGCGACTAGGAAAGCGCTATATAAGTACAAGTCCATTTACTGCAAGAAAAATACAAGACACTAATACAACTTTGGGACACCTCCGGATTACTACAGAATATATATCTACCATGTTACAGTGGGCAGAAAGCATCGTGGGCTGCTATTGGCTAATACAGATTCCAGCCAATCAATCAGAATGCAGAGATTTTAACTCGTCATCAGCTAGAACAAGAGCAAAGGGAGAATGGGGTCCAGATTCTTCTATTTTTTTTTCTTTTAAGATTATTATTATTTTTTTTTTTTACTTTATCAGACAGTTTTGTAGAGACAGAGATGAAATGTGTCAGAGAGGGGAATGACATGCAGAGAACGACCCGGGCTGGATTCTAACCCGGGTCTGCTGTGAAGAGGACAGACAGACAGACAGACAGACAGACAGAGAGGGGAATGACATGCAGAGAACGACCCGGGCTGGATTCTAACCCGGGTCTGCTGTGAAGAGGACAGACAGACAGACAGACAGACAGACAGACAGACAGACAGACAGACAGACAGACAGACAGAGAACGACCCGGGCTGTATTCTAACCCGGGTCTGCTGTGAAGAGGACAGAGACTACACGACGAACGCCCTAGGTCTTTAGTTCTTAGTGAATCTTTGTTTCAAATCCACTTGTAAAGTAAACACTAAAATAATAAAAAATAACTTCTTCTTTCCTCTTTTAACGAACGCTAAGGAGTTTTAATGAGGCCTATACTGTGGAGGAGCCATCACATAAATGGCCTTTGTGTGTGTGTGTGCGTGTGTGCGCGTGTGTGTGTGTGTGCGTGTGCGTGTGTGTGTGTGTGCGTGTGTGTATGTGCGCGCGCGCGTGTGTGTGTGTGTGTGCGTGTGTGTATGTGCGCGCGCGTGTGTGTGTGTGTGTGTGTGTGTGTGTGTGTGTGTCTGTGTGTGTGTGTGTGTGTGTCTGGTATGTATATGGATCAAAGACGTGGCATGTCAATTGTGGTGTCCAAGGCATATAAGTAAAAAATACATCTCTACATTATAAATCACTACATTATTTCACTCCACTCTCCACTCTTCACTCACTTATATAAATACTTATTGTGAGAAATTAACATTTAAAAAAGCCATTGAGCTCAAAAGTGTCAAATTTGGGCTGCTCCAGTAGCGTAGTGGATAGAGCGAGTACCATATTGGCTCAGGCCTTCGTTGCAGTGGTCGCGGGTTCAAATCCGACCCGTGGACCTTTACTGCAGGTCATCTCCCCTCTCTCTCTCTCTCTCTCTCTCTCTCTCTCTGTCTCCCCATTTCAACTCTGTACTATCTAATAAAGCTTCAAAATGCCCAAAAAGTTATAATAACAAAAAAAAACGTGCCAAACCAAAGTCCTACCTCAGTTACGTCCGGTTTAACATTCAAGTAAAGAAAAGCGACAAAAACGTAAACAATAAATGTATAAAAGCATTAATGATCTACTCAGGCATAATTGTGTTGGTGTCTGCAATGATGCCTACAAATATAATAACAGTACAAAGCTAGTTAAAAATTGTATAGGAGAAATACTTTTGTCCAGATTTTTAGGAAGGCCTCTGGACGTATGCTACATTACACTCTGTTCTTTGTTTTTTCACTATATATGTATTGCCGTTTTGTGTTTTTTCACAGCACACACAAACAAACACCATCACAACAAGGACACAAACTACACAAAAAATACACCAAAAAAATAAAAAATAAAGAAAGGTTAAAGACCTACTTCACCTTAAAGGCCTACTTCACCGGTTTGAATATGAAGGTGTATTGAATTCTGAGATCCTATGTAGTATAAATGTGCGAAAAAAATTGAAATCGGTTCATCCTAGCCTGAGAAAAGGCAGAAAGAGTGTTTTTTTTTAACCCTATATTTCTCTTTCTCGTGACATCACTGAAAGAGAAATAAATATAGGGTTAAAAAAAAACGTACTTTGTAAATATTACTGTGATGTCTTTTACTGTGAATTCAATACACCTTCATATTCAAACCGGTGAAGTAGGCCTTTAAGTGTATATTACATTATGTTCTATCCTGAAGAGTTGATTTTAGGCTACTACATTTTTCAGTGTGTACAAGTGAAACGAGAAGTTTTGGTCCATAAAATAAATTTAATCGAGTGAGTTCTTATTGTACCGTGTCGGTTGCTCCTCTGACTGACGAGCTGCAGATCAAATAAATCCAGATTTGTTTCCAACAGAAATGTGACATTCTTTGGTGTAAAGTCCAGATGGGACTGTTTTATTAAGGACAGGTTTAGATCTCAGGGCTATTCACACACACACACACGCACACACGCACACACACACACACACACACACACACACACACACACACACACACACACACACACACACACACACACAAAAGAACAGGAACGCTGGACTGTCAGCTCACCTTGGAAAATATTTGATTTTAATCTTTGATACTTATCAGCAAATGCTTTTCGTTTCATTTATGTCGCGTGGAGGACAAACTGGCACTTTTTAGTTTCTGCACTAAACTATTTCTTGCCGCATGACTTTTAGTCTTAGCCTTGTAACATTTAATTATAATTGCATATCAAATGTACATGGTCTATTTAATCAGATATATAAGTATATATGAATAGAAAGAAGCCAGCTCATTTATTAACAGTGATTTATGGAAAAGGGGTGGGATTAAAGAAGTGTATATTTTTTTCCACTCCTTTTTGGAATATGGAATCTAAATGATCGAGGGTTTGAGAACCCCGGAGAACCCCGGAGGACCCCGGAGAACCCCGTAGGACGGCGTTGTGCTTTATATTGGTGTAATGTTGATGTGTTCTGTAGAGGCTAAGACCTTTTTAAAACTTTTTCACACGTTCGAAATAAAATTTAATCTATTTTTTCCAGAGTAGTTTTGCTCCTTTTTCTCAGTAGCTTCAGTTAACTCTAGAATTCTCCCTGTAAGATTTGCTCTGGTTTAACTTCTTCCCCTGTCCACTCACTGGGAGTCTGAAGAGCCAGGCTGAACGAGCAGCAAACACACCCGGGGTTCGGGGCTCTTACCTGGGGTTGGAGCTGTTCCAATACACGGCGTATCGGTCGGAGATGAGCCGGTCGTCTACTGCTCCAGCGGCGCAGAGCTCCAGCAGGAGGCCGACCATCAGCAGCAGCAGCGGCCGCTCAGAGCGCCTCATGAGCGGCCACAAGGCGCGCTGCGTACCGCCAAACATCCTGGAGACCCGCGACCCAAACGCATCAAAATAGCTGAGTGTAAAAAAAAAAATCTGCCTTTTTGTTGTTGTTTAAATGACTTCGGATCCGCAGTGATCGATCCAGAATACTCAGATGATCAGTTTTGATTTAACGGATTATTTCCCGGCAGCCACTGCAGCGATAATTAGTCTTTTCTCCTTCTTTGATTTAGAACTTCTTCTTCTTCAGATCCGACCCCTCCGTCCAGAACCAGCGAACTGTTCACGACAAGTTTCATTTTCCTCTCAGTCGGTCCATGTGCGACCCGGCGCCTCCATTCGGCGTTTCTCTGGCTCTTTGTGGATCTTACGTAACAGCGGGACACTTCTGGAGCCTGTGGCCGCGGAGGGGAGGGGGCAGAGCGGCGTGGTGAACTTCAACACACCGCCCCATGGACCGGAGCGTCCACCATGGCTCTCGGTCGGTCCAACTAAAAGAAAAGAAAAGAAAAAAAGCTTCTTCTCCAAGGTTCAAAACTGGACTGAAACTTTTATCATGAGTAGATTAGCCCACGGGTCGTTCTCTTGTCTGTCTGTCTGTCCGATCCGAACTGGGCTAAGAGCTGGAACCAGAACCAGACCCACACATAAAGACAAAGGAGCCTAAAACAGAGAGAGGGGGGGGGGGGGAGTGTGTGTGTGTGAGAGAGAGAGAGAGAGAGGGGGGAGAGAGTGTGTGTGTGTGTGAGAGAGAGAGGGAGAGAGAGAGATATTGTGTGTGTGAGAGAAAGACAGAGAGAGAGAGAGAGAGAGACAGAGGGAGAGAGAGAGAGAGAGAGACAGAGAGAGAGGGAGAGAGAGAGAGAGAGAGAGAGAGAGAGAGAGAGAGAGAGAGGGGGAGAGAGAGAGAGGGAGAGAGAGAGCGTAAAGTTTCTCTGGAGTGGATTGGAGCAGCAGCGTGAGGAGCGTTCGGCTCTGTTACCAGCTCACTCCGGACTGCTGCGCTCAGTGCGTCCTGGGGGCGGGGCCTCTCTCTCTCTCTCCCTCTGACTGTCTGTCTATCTGTCTCTCTCTCTCTTCTTTCTGACTGTCTGTCTATCTGTCTCTCTCTCCCTCTGTCTCCATCTCTATCTCCTTCTGACTGTCTGTCTATCTGTCTCTCTCTCCTTCTGTCTCTCTCTCTCCCTCTCTCTTCTTTCTGACTGTCTATCTGTCTCTCTCTCTCTCCTTCTCTCACTCTCTTTCTCTAGAATAGATTTTTAGATTTTACAAAATACATAATTTTAATTCATCAGCACTTTTTTATTTGTACAATTTAATATGTTAATAGTGTTTTTTGTCTAAAAAAAATTCAAAAATCTCTGTCTAATAAGCACGAGGATGAACCAGCTGCGTGTGTGTGTGTGTGTGTGTGCTTGCGCTGCTCCAGATGTGGAACTACTTTACATCTGCAGTCCCTTACACGCATCACAAAAAAAATGTAATTCTTATTTTTTTTAAATGTCAATAAATGTCAAACAACAATAAAACAATAACAATAGTAGAAAAAAAATATATAGACAATATATACACTATATAAAACATCAGGTTAGTGTCTGTCTGTCTGTCTGTCTGTCCTCTTCACAGCAGACCCGGGTTAGAATCCAGCCCGGGTCGTTCTCTGCATGTCATTCCCCTCTCTGTCTGTCTGTCTGTCTGTCCGTCAGTCCTCTTCACAGCAGACCCGGGTTAGAATCCAGCCCGGGTCGTTCTCTGCATGTCATTCCCCTCTCTGTCTGTCTGTCTGTCTGTCTGTCTGTCTGTCTGTCTGTCTGTCCTCTTCACAGCAGACCCGGGTTAGAATCCAGCCCGGGTCGTTCTCTGCATGTCATTCCCCTCTCTGTCACATTTCATGAAGCATGGACAGAAAATGCCCAAAAATGATCTTAGCAAAAAAAAAAAAAAAAAAAAGTGATCCCACTTCTGGTCGGCTTTGAGAACGTCTTTGAGACTTTTGTTTATGGTTGAATCTTCAGATAGCATCGATTATTGACTATTTTTTACCATAAATTCTCAGATCTGACAATATATACAGACAATATATACATTAAATAAAAGGCAAGGCAAGTTTATCTCTATAGCACAATTCAGACACAAGGCCATTGAAAGTGCTTTACAGGGGCAAGATTAAAATACTAATATAGTATCATAATAAACCATCAGATGACTCCAGACTGACTGTTAATCTGGAGAGTTCTGCCCCCTGCTGGATATAGTCAACATTACAGAGACACACATCTGAGTACGAATGGACATACTCTGGAAAACACATTCCCTGCATCCCTATCCACATACTTCCCTACTATTTAGTATGCCAGAAAAAGATTTAGGACGTCCCAATACATGCAGGTCAATTGTAATATGCTGAAAATACATAAATGCCCCACTAACTCCAATAGCATTTTGGAGTATTCGTCTTTATTCTTGACATTTCTCGACATAATGAAAAAAAACTCTTCCTTATCTGATTTTTTTTCTCTCCTGTCTGTGGCCCAAAAACTCTTCTGTACTTTAGTATGTAGTGTAGTAAAAAGACTAAAACTCTTCTGTACTTTAGTATGTAGTGTAGTAAAAAGACTAAGGGTGTATTCACACATGCCGTGTTTAGTTCGGTTGAAACGAACTCAGATGCACTTCCGCCTTCGGTGCGCATCTTTCAGACATGTGTGAATACAGCAATCGCACTCGGGGGCGGACCAAACAAGCGGTCCGAGACCCAGCTGAAGAGGTGGTCTCGATGCGCTTCAAAACGCACTCTGCTGCAGTTCGTATGTGGTGTGAATTTGGCCGGACTCGATCCGACCCAATTGCGGGAAGCACTGCGCCTTTTCTTTATTTTCTTTTTTAATAAATCGCCATCAGCTTCACATTTTGGGAAAGTGTTGTTGTCGCCATTGTTAGGAAGATTAGTTGTGGTTTGACCGGGAGCCCCGAGCGAAAATATTACAGTTGATAATGACGCGTACACATGCTGATGTGTTCAGCGATCAGATGGAGAGGAGCGTCTCCCGTAGCCTACAGTGCCAACAGGTTCACGCTGCGCTTTGCATGAAGTGTGTTTTTATTTGTCTTCCCTAC
This sequence comes from Hyperoplus immaculatus, assembly GCA_949357725.1. Lineage (NCBI taxonomy): Eukaryota > Metazoa > Chordata > Actinopteri > Uranoscopiformes > Ammodytidae > Hyperoplus > Hyperoplus immaculatus. The sequence goes on from CASHTC010000038.1 coordinate 121,289, forward strand.
GGGACTGTCAATACTGTCCCCGTGTCAGTTTGGAGCTGAACTGCGCCGACACCCAGCCGATACAGCTTAATCAGCTGTGTGTCAGTTTGAGCCTATTCCTCGCGAGCCGCGCGTCCAGCAGCAAAAATACAGTAAAAATTATCACATCGTTGGCTATAAGCCACATAACGTGACATTGACATGGGGCTACATATTATAACCATATGAAACAACAATAATTTGATGTTTTTCTTCTTTATTTATAGGGTAGATTTAGGCCTTTTTATTATTTTTAACCCCATATTATATCAATGATAAATTCGCACTTCGTTCTTCCTGCTTCTCTCCACCCCAGAATGTCTGTCCAATGAATGAATGACCTCAGATCACGTGTGGTTTTGCTTCGTAATGCTGGTTCACTTGCAAAAGGGGCAATATGAAAGTGGACCACACCAAACAAAACAAATCTAAATTCTATTTGGTCTGGACCAAAGCAAGTGAACTAACAGACTTTCCATGTGTGAATACACCCTAAAACTCTTCTGTACTTTAGTATGTAGTGTAGTAAAAATAAAGAGTATGTGAATTGGAACGCAGGGTAAGAGACCTCTCCAAATGTTCAGTGTCTCTTGTTTTACTCTTTATAGGCATATGTTTGAGTAGAATGAACATTTTGGTTTTATTTTATAAACTACTGACAACAATTCTACCAAATTCACCCCAAAAAATATTGTCATTAAGAGCATTTCCATTAAGTAATGTAGAGATGAAGATTGAAGAACAATCCAGACCGGTCTCTGAATGTTTTCCAGAGCTGAATACTACTACTCAGTGCTGGGGAAACTTCTATGAAAGCAATGTTCATGGCCAAAGTGAAAAACCTCCTATCTTCAAAATTTTGGGGAAAATTGGCGAATACAACAACAAAATAGGGGGGTGCTCTCCTGGTTAGAGCCCCCTCCCCCCTATTAGAGTCTCAGTCCTCTTCACAGCAGACCCGGGTTAGAATCCAGCCCGGGTCGTTCTCTGTCTGTCTGTCTGTCTGTCCTCTTCACAGCAGACCCGGGTTAGAATCCAGCCCGGGTCGTTCTTTGCATGTCATTCCCCTCTCTGTCTGTCTGTCTGTCCTCTTCACAGCAGACCCGGGTTAGAATCCAGCCCGGGTCGTTCTCTGTCTGTCTGTCTGTCTGCCTGTCTGTCTGTCTGTCCTCTTCACAGCAGACCCGGGTTAGAATCCAGCCCGGGTCGTTCTCTGCATGTCATTCCCCTCTCTGACACATTTCATCTCTGTCTCTACACATCTGTCTATAAAGTGAAAAACGGCAACAACAAAATAATCTTCCAAAAGAAAGAAGAAAAACCTTCATAATATAGTAATAATGTCCAAAACACTGTTTATTGAGATTTTTAGTTTTCTGCAAAAAGTGATTTTTTTCAGATGAACTGTTCTGCTGCTGCTGATTCTCCCCCTGCTTCAGTCAGTTAATTACTACTCCAGTTAATACAGACACACAGTCCTAATGAGTGAACAGGCTGCACTGATGTGATGTGTGTGTGTGTGTGATGCTGTGTGTGTGTGTGTGTGATGCTGTGTGTGTGTGTGTGTGTGATGCTGTGTGTGTGTGTGTGATGCTGTGTGTGTGCGTGTCTGTGTGTGTTTGTGAATGAGAGAGAGAGAGAGTGACAGAGAGAGAGAATCTTTGATTTAGTCGCGTATATTTTCATGATTTTCCTGTATATATATAATAAGACTGCTGTATGAATGCTATGCACTGATGTATCTAATGTGAACTATGGAGGTTGTTATAACTTGTATCTCATTTATAATTGCCATATTTTCACTTTACTGTTAAGCAACTTTTAATGTAATTTTAGCAGGAAAGGAGCTAAATACATTTTATTTGATCCACTGACTGTGTCCTTGTGTCTTTGGTTCAACAGAGGAACCCCGCTGGGACTGAATGTGTGTGTGTGTGTGTGTGTGTGAGTGTGTGTGTGTGTGTGTGTGTGTGTGTGTGTGTGTGTGTGTGAGTGTGAGTGTGTGTGTGTGTGTGTGTTTGTCCTTGCTGAAGGAGACATGGAGTGGGGGGCCTAAAATCAAACGGACGATTTAATGGACTGTGTGCTGATTTGTCCATCAGCCTTTAATTGACCTGCTGTGTGTGTGTGTGTGTGTGTGTGTGTGTGTGTGTGTGTGTGTGTGTGTGTGTCGGTCATATTGGGGAAAACCTTCAAGCCTGATTTCCTCAGGTAGGGAAATCTGTGATGTCGGTTGGTGCCAAGGTGTGTATGGGTTCAAAAGTGATTCGTAGAAGTTAAGAATCGATTTTGTGTGTGTGTGTGTGTGTGTGTGTGAGTGTGTGTGTGTGTGAGTGTGTGTGTTAAAGTCTGGCGGTCTAGTTGTGGACTAGCTGGAGGCTTGAGATTGACCTGTGACTTAAGGCCATTGCACATGTCCTGAATAAACGGCACGAAAATGTGAATAATTTGGAACGTGAATTATGCCGCGTCTGGTACTTCTAACCATCCTAAATCTGGCCACAAGAATCAGGACATCCTAAATCTTTTTTTCTACATACTATATAGTAAAAAGTATGTGATTCGGAACGCAACCTCTGTTCGCAAAAATGAAAAGCCGCAATTTCACGTAGCAAAATTACGCTGCGGATGTGGAAGATTTGTATTGACACTCTATATCAGTGGTTCTCAACCTTTTTTGAGCAAACGCCCCCCTAACCTTACCGAGATACTCTAGCGCCCACCCCACCCCAAAAAAAAAAAAAAAACACAAACACACACACACACAAATGTACATATATTAGCCAAAGAGATACTGTATTAAATGCACATTCATCTGTTAAACTAGTTTAACAACTATTTAAGTACATTTCTTGGTGCATAAATATTATTTTTACTTTGGGAAGACAAATACAGTACAGTAAGAAAATCGTTTAGAAAATAATGAATGTGAATTATTCTAAGCTGCAGAGTTCTTGAACGGTAAGCCAGACTTAGCAATTAATAAAGTGATGTTGTAGGACGCCACCAACCCGCTTTCGCTTTGATTGACGTTCCGGGCGAACAGAGAGTTGATGGTGGGCCGTCTTGAATGTTGATCCCTCAGAGACTTAAAGTAGGATGGATCTTCAGCTGATTTTTCGGGATGTTTTTTCAGCCTGGTCCCAGCGCCCCCCTAGGTTGTACGAACGCCCCCGTTGAGAAACCCTGCTCTATATGTTCGATAATTATTATTGACGGGCAAATTAATCGCACGAAAAAAATGCGATGAGATAATAAGCGTGGACTTTTTAAAAAACTTTTCAAGATCTGACTGCAATACTGAATGTTTTACTTCTGCAATGTTCCTGATTAGGAGAAAGCATGCCCGTACTGACTTGGTGATCTGTGAACACCTTAGATTTCGGGCGGCGCTCGTTGTAGCAAAGCAAAAAAAAAATGCCTAAAAACAATCTAATAAAATCTATCTTTAAACTAGATTGGGCTCAGTGTATCTCCGGGTTTGGTGTGAGGGTTAGGAAATGTTTTACAGTCCTCACAAAGGTTGAAGGAAAAAATCATCTGTCTGTGTGTGTGCCTCTGTCCGTCCGTCCGTCCGTGTGTGTGTGTGTGTTTGAAGCCTCTGCAGGAAGTTTTCTAACAATCTCCCCATGTTTAATCAGCCTTGTTTCATAGGGGTTGGTGAGTAAAGGACAAACACACACACACACACACACACACACACACACACACACACACACACACACACACACACACACACACACACACACACACACACACAGATTTATCAGTGTCCATTTGGCGGCTTAAAAAATGGCCGATTATTCACCTCTCATCAAACATGGACAGAATTCCTTGTGTGCCTGGTGGGGGGCAAATATGGAGGCCAGTGAACACACACACACGCACACACACACAAACAGGCCAGTGAACCGAATGTGTTTAAGGCGTGTAAACAGTCAGAGGAGTCCACTATGGAGTGTGTGTGTGTGTGTATATCTCTGTGTGTGTTTATCTGTGTGTGTGTCTGTCTGTGCGTGAGCTCACAGCCATTAGTCGCACGCTGAGACGTTTCCCGCCTTTTTTCCATCCGAATGTCAAACGCGAGTGACTGCTTTCTTCGACTGGATAAACCCATTTCATCCTTCAAAATCGCCATCGCAAACATTTTCACTGATTTGACAAAGTTTCTCTTCTAAATCATTATTTCCCGATCACAAAATTTATAAGGTTTTTCCAATTCTTATTCTTATTTTATACCTCTTGTCTGCTGTTTGTGTTCTCATTAATAATTGGTTGAGATTTCATTTATTATGTAAGAATTATTTATTTGTACATCTTCTTGTGAAGTAGTTTTCTAGTCATGAGTTTTAGTTGCAGTGTTTTTTCGCGTCGTTCTCTGCATGTCATTCCCCTCTCTGCCCCGTTTAATCTCTGTCTGTACACACTGTCTAATAAAAGCTAAAAATGCCAACAAAGAACCCCGAAAAATAAGTTAATGAAGATGAAATATTACATTTTAAACTAAAAATCTAGCCGCATGCCACACAAACATGATGTCTGGGCAAAAAAAAATGCCAAAAAATATAATATATATATATTTTTCTGGTCTTCATTTCTTGTTAAAAACTGCTATACACTGTGTGCACAATTATTAGGCAAGTGAGGATTTTGGCCATAACATAATTTTTATGCATATTTCCCAACTTCAAGCTGTATAAACCTAAGTGCTTATTGGATTTAAGCATACCAGGTGATGTGTATTTGTGTAATGAGTTAAGGTGTGGCCTAAGGAGATCTACACTCTATATCAAGGTGTGCATAATTATTAGGCAGCTTCTCTTTCTCAGGCAAAATGGGCCAAAAAAGAGATTTAACGGACTCTGAAAAGTCAAAAATTGTAAAAAGTCTTTCAGAGGGATGCAGCACTCTTGAAATTGCTAAGATATTGGGGCGTGACCACAGATCCATAAAACGTTTTGTTGCAAATAGCAAACTATGTCGCAAGAAACGTACTGAGAAAAAAAGACGCAAATTAACTGCCAAAGATTTGAGAAGAATCAAACGTGAAGCTACCAGGAATCCATTATCCTCCAGTTCTGCCATATTCCAGAACTGCAGCCTACCTGGAGTGCTCAGAAGTACAAGGTGTTCAGTACTTAGAGACATGGCCAAGGTAAGGAAGGCTGAAACCCGACCACCACTGAACAAAACACACAAGTTGAAACGTCAAGACTGGGCCAAGAAATATCTGAAGACAGATTTTTCAAAGGTTTTATGGACTGATGAGATGAGAGTGACTCTTGATGGACCAGATGGATGGGCCCGTGGCTGGATCAGTAACGGACACAGAGCTCCACTTCGACTCAGACGCCAGCAAGGTGGAGGTGGGATACTGGTATGGGCTGGTATTATTAAAGATGTTGGACCTAGTTGGACCTTTTCGGGATGAAGATGGCCTCAAAATCAACTCCCAAACCTACTGCCAGTTTCTAGAAGATACTTTCTTCAAGCAGTGGTACAGGAAAAAGTCTGCAACTTTCAAGAAGACCATGATTTTTATGCAGGACAATGCTCCATCACGTGCATCGAAGTACTCAACTGCATGGCTAGCCAGTAAAGGCCTTAAGGATGAAAAAATAATGACATGACCCCCTTCCTCACCTGACTTAAACCCTATTGTGAACCTGTGGGCCCTGCTTAAACGGGATATTTACAGTGAAGGAAATCAGTACACCTCTCGGAACAGTGTCTGGGAGGCTGTGGTTGCTGCTGCACAAAAAGTTGATCGTCAACAGATCAAGAAACTGACAGACTCCATGAATGGAAGGCTTGTGACAGTTATTGAAAAGAAGGGTGGCTTTGTTGGTCACTGATTTTTTTTTTACATGTCAGAAATTTTTATTTGTAAATTTTGAGTTGTTTTATTATTCTCACTTTAACAGATGAAAATAAACAAGAGAGATGGGAACATTTTCGTTTTTTTTATTTAGTTGCATAATAATTCTGCACAAGAATAGTTGCCTAATAATAGCAAAACATATATATATTCTCGTAAAAAAGACAAAACCTCACTTTTACTTTCGTAAACATTCAGGTTTAGGTTCATTAACAGTTTGGATTGACCGAGAGCACTGTAGTTGTTCAATAATAAAATGAATCCTCAAAAATACAACTTGCCTAATAATTGTGCACACAGTGTAGAGAAACCTGACACGAATCACATCACAAAAAACCATGTAGATTTTCGGGACACTCTTCCTCTCACCCTAGCGAGCACAGCAGTCTGCTCCACACACTGCTTTGAGGTTCTCCGCCCCATCCCCCCCTCCTGCAAACCCCACTCCGTTGTGATTGGTTACCTTCCTTCCGGAACATTTCCAGCAGTGCGCGGGGAGATTTCTGAGAGAGGAAGGTGGGGGCACGGCGGCCGGAGCGCGCCTGAGCAGCATTACCATACATGGAAACATCCGGGTACGTGACGACACGATACCCGGACATTTGAACAAGTGAATTCTCGACCGGCTGCCCTAGTGTTTAGTGCTCTGCATAGCCACCCCAGACGGTCAGCAGGGAATACGTCTAAATGCATGTACGTCATTATTTGATAAGCTAGTATGGTTAAACATGACCATAAATCATTATAACAATGTTTATAGGTCATAAAAGTCTAAAAGTATCATAGGTCCTCTTTAAATGTGCTTATATCTTGCATTTGTAACATGATTTTATAGTTAATATTTTTTTTAGGTTTTTTATCAATTTTTTTTAATTATTTTTGTCTTTTTTATTCACTTTATTCCTTATTGTATTTTAATGGTTAGGTGGCCAGCCTTTATTATCCCTCTGGGGGCATTTATGTAATGTGTATGTGCATCTGTTTTGCTATTTTAATCTCGTTTATCTAGCTGTAGCACAAATAAATAAAACTCCAAAAAATTAAAAACTAAATCCATTATTGCTTTTCCCAGTGAGGAACTTGGATGTCTGGAAATCAATAATTTTCCTTTTTTTGTTGTTGACCTTGGCCTAAATGATTTGGACTCTTCTGTCCCCACAGTTAACAATGGACATGTAATCTAACGTCTATGAAAATGGCATCAGATAATAATAAAAGCCAAAAGTTAAGCTTCTTAATTTGGAAGACCAACAGCAAAAATATTCCACTTACAACCATGTGAAAGGAAAAGCAAAAAATTCTAAATTTTAGCGCTATAACTAAAAAGTCTGAGCTGATAATCGCTGTCTCTCCAAAACTGTCTGATGCAGAAAAAAATGCCAAAAAATAATTTTAAAAAGAAGAAATAAGTTCACATTTTGCTATGATGGTTGTCGACAGCTACTCCAAGAACAAACAATCCAACGACTAAGAAGCCAATAGTTTATTATGTCTCAGTCGGTAAAGTTCATGTATGTCAAGTAACATACAATAACTAAAAAATATAAATTCTCTCCATCTCTCTCCCCCTCTCTCCCTCTCCCTCTTTCTCTCTCTCTCCCTCTCTCTCTCTCCCTCTCTCTCCCTCTCCCTCTTTCTCTCTCTCTCCCTCTCTCTCTCTCCCTCTCTCTCTCTCCCTCTCTCTCCCTCTCCCTCTTTCTCTCTCTCTCCCTCTCTCTCTCTCCCTCTCTCTCCCTCTTTCTCTCTCTCTCCCTCTCTCTCTCCCTCTCTCTCCCTCTTTCTCTCTCTCTCCCTCTCCCTCTTTCTCTCTCTCTCCCTCTCTCTCTCTCCCTCTCTCTCCCTCTTTCTCTCTCTCCCTCTCTCTCTCTCCCTCTCTCTCCCTCTTTCTCTCTCCATCTCTCTCCCCCTCTCTCCCTCTCCCTCTTTCTCTCTCTCTCCCTCTCTCTCTCTCCCTCTCTCTCCCTCTTTCTCTCTCTCTGTATGTAAAGTATGTTGCACGAGAGAGGGTCAAGTAACATACAATAACATTGCAAAAAACACAGACTCTATTTGTGATTTGTTGGACACAAACATTAAATGTTTGGTGGGGTCCTTTTTAAATTTTTACATGACTGTCTGATAAATATCTGATTTGCTGAATCTGGTTTTACATGAAATCTCTCAGGGCAGTGAAGTCGGCACACAAAATGTCAACTCTTTTTAAGTGTAAAATTACAGGAAACTACTGTGATTAAGGGTCCAAAGTATTCTTTTTATTAAACTCCCACTGACACACAGTATTAACATCTGTACAACATCGGAAGTCCTCAGGAGCGCTGCACTCCTAAAGACCTGAGTCTCTCCAACAGATAAAGTCTGCTCTGGCCGTGTCCAGCTGTTTTCCAGCTTTTAACCACAAACATTCACGTCATTTCTTGAGGTCTTTAATGAGCATTGGCTCATTTTTCTCAAGGGTTTTGAAGAAGATTCCTTTAGCGATAACACCACCAGCTTTCAGACATCCAGAGAAGAGCTCCCTCATCTTGTCCTGAGAGGTCCTCAGAGCTCTGATTCTAACATAGCTCTCTGGTTGGAGGACTTTTTCAACAAGGAGATGATCCAGAATGGGTCCAATGCAGCTCACTCTCTGGATCAGTTCCACTTGCTGTTTATCCACAAATTCACTCATCTGCTCGTCTGCAGAAAAAAGGGAATTTGACCGACTGGTGTTAATGTTGAATGTTTAAAACAAATCATTCAGCACATTAATGTTTTCTAATGTTTGTGCACAGTGTGTTTAGACTACAACATGTTGACCACTAGATGGCAGTATGCACCTGGTCTATGAAGTCACACTGCTCAGGTGTTTTAAGGTGACAGGTGAACAAAGAGCGAACACACAAACCAGCCTGAACTCAAATTAGGACAGGCTCAAGTTAAAGTAACAACAGTAGCCACAGCTGCCCTGGGGCAGACTGACGGGCGGGGATCGAACCGCAAACCCTCCGATCACTGGCCGACCCGCTCTACCACCTGAGACACAGGTCATTTATACAGAAGACGTCACACTACGTGCACCTACCGTCTGCCATGGGATCTACACCAGCTGCTCCAGCTGAGGGGCCTGCAACTGAAACAAATACATTATATACACACACACACATGTTTGTAAATACTGCTCTTTTGTGTGTGTGTGTGTGTGTGTGTGTGTGTGTGTGTGTGTGTGTGTGTGTGTGTAATATCTTACCTTCTGAATCAGCAGGGGTTTGATAGTCATCTGAAATGAAATGCAGAACAGAATATATTGTTGACAGCTGACAGCTGACAGCTTCTGTTTTGCAAGAAAAGGTTCAATATGAAGACATTTCAGCTTGAGAAATAATAAGAATTCTCTCATTACATTAGGTGACATTACAATTAGCTAATGCTTTTATTTAAAGCCATTTACAATTAGTTAATTCAACCATGCGTGTCATTACAACCCAGACATTGCAAGAATGGTGGTAGAATGGCCTAGAGGAAGAGGGGCTGACCAGTTACCATGAGGTCTCTGGTTCCTCCTCCCAGTAACCATGAGGTCTCTGGTTCCTCCTCCCAGTAACCATGAGGTCTCTGGTTCCTCCCAGTAACCATGAGGTCTCTGGTTCCTCCTCCCAGTAACCATGAGGTCTCTGGTTCCTCCCAGTAACCATGAGGTCTCTGGTTCCTCCTCCCAGTAACCATGAGGTCTCTGGTTCCTCCTCCCAGTAACCATGAGGTCTCTGGTTCCTCCTCCCAGTAACCATGAGGTCTCTGGTTGGATCCCCGGCACCAGACTAGAGGTTGTTAGTAGTAAAACTAGTGGTGGCTGCTATTACATCTACGGTGCCCACCATCCCTACCAATGTGTCCTTGAGCAAGACACTTAACCCCTAACTGCTCCAGGGGCGCTGTACTATGGCTGACCCTGTGTGAGGACCCCCTCTGGAGTGTGGGGACTTGAGAGTCTTTAGTCAGTTGGTTTTTCCCAGTTCAACACTTTTGTAAGTTTCTCACTATTCATGGAACAAGTCAACTGGAATATCGTATATTTGTAACGTATTAAACGGCACGTAAACAAGAGTCTGTTTGTATGTTTTCCTTTAGTTAATAAGATGACATTTTTCTATAAAAATGCACAAACTGGCGGGCCAGGGACTGGGGCATCAACCCTGCATAACTTTACTGGCCAGCGGGCCGTGGGTCATACTGAACCCTGCCAGGTTTAGAACAGAATGTGTCATGTTTTTCATAGTTTAGATGAAATAGTTAAATAACAACAAACCTTTTCGAATCCCACAGCTCCATACTGGTTTACGCAGCGCTTCACACTCTTTAGTCGGAGGTTCTGAAAGTTTGAGGCGAATGTCTCCATCTGGCTTCTCAATGTAAACTTCATAGAAATTTGGGTCTCTGCCTTCATGTCTGAGAGTTATCTCCTGCATACAAAAAGAGAAGTTTCCTCATCAAACCAGGTTTATTAGTGTTCTTCCATATTTGTTTTGGATGAAGCAACTTGGGAAATGGGTTAAAAACATTTTTGAATGTGCAGAGAGAAAGACTGACACACTGTTCTCTTTGAGGATTCTGGAAATATATTCAGAACAGCAGTAGGTCAACAAACTTTTGGGTTTGTCTTACACAGTAATTTTTATTTTAAGTATAGTTATTTAAAATAAACGTGAAATGCCCTGTGCTGCACATCCTTGCATTTGCTTTTTATTATCATCCTACAGTATCTTACATAATTCTGAGCCACAATTCACTTTGTACACAGATTTAATTGCTGACAGACAGTACTAACCTCTGGGGAAATTTCTGCTGTGTCGATGTCTGCTGTGAGTTGAAAACCTTTTTCCATTTTTAGGCTCTTGTCTGGGTGAGGCTTCTTGATTGTTTTGTACCCATCGTTGTCCTCCTCCTTGTCCACTGCCTGGAAGAAAAGCATTATAAGCCTCAAGCTGCTTCACAGTTACAGTGGTGAACTGTGTCATCTGAAGTACGTTCATGAAGCAATATAGTTTAGCACGGTTTAGTATAAATAACAACCTGTTGTACAGCAGGATCACGTGGGATCAGGTAAACATGTAGTTTGAGGAACGGTGTGTTGGGTTTATAGTATATCAACACGTCGCAGCGGATTTCCAAGAAAAACCCGAACCGCTGCAGGATCGGGATCAGGACTGCTCTCAGAGAAAAAACTGGTTCAGGTAACTTGACATGGGTCGCTGTGACCTCTGACACTTTTTCCACCACATCTCCACAGTCATCGATGTGTAGGACTGCAAACTCTTTTATTATTCCAGGGTTGTCATCTGCACAAAATACAAGCACAAACAACTAGTGAAGAGAAAAGGATTGGATTATGTTTTATATATATGATATCAGAGATTTTAAAAGTTAGTACATTTATTATTTATTTCCTCATGTGCATTTACCTATGCAGATCCAGTGTGAAAGGTACACTTCATCGAACTTCCCGGCAATGACTGTGACGTCCATTAGGGCACTTGCGGGCATGTATTTGATGTTTTTCATCCTCTCCATGTGTTTCTCCCAAGAACAAAACTGGTACTTGAAGCTGACATTGTCCTTACAGACCCAGCGCAGGCCGGAGACACTGCATTCAAAGTTTCCTGCTTCTGACTGTAGACTAAGTGGTAAAGGAGAAAACAAATGAGTTTGTGTTTATGCACAAAACTACTGAATGAGAAGTAATGGAAAACATGTAGAGAAGTAGTCAAAAGTCTGGGGAAACTTCTCATTCGATGGTTTTTCCTTAATAGGGGGCCAAGCACGAGAAGGGCCTGGGACCTCTTTTTGTAGAGCAACACGGTTCCTAAGCCCTGCTGGGCAGGGAACCCTATTGTTTTCGTAAGAATTATTAAATATTATTCGTATAATTATACTTGGCTAGAACTGGTTTCACAGCCCAAACCGTAAGTCTGTGCGACAAACCAAATAGCAGAGCTAGTACAAACCCATGAAGCGTACACAGACACAAAAACTCAGACATGCCGGCCACTAGGTGGCGCTACAACCAAGGACAACGCATTTTAGCCTAATACTCCCAAACCGAACATCCCACATTCGAAAACCTTACATCCCCGGAGTCTGTGAAGTGAGCGGCCGACGATGCCATGGACCCGAGTTGCGTCGGAGGCTTGACCCCCATGTTCATGCAGTTCTAATATAAAAATATGAAATATTTAGATTTTTTTGACACATTTTTGTGTTTACTAAATGATTCCAAGAGTTATTTAATAGAGTTGAAGTCTTCAGTATAAATCTACAATGTTTAAATAATAATAATAACAAAATAATGATAAACACTAAACTAGAAGAGGTGTTCAAACTTTGACTGGTGCTAAAGATTTTAGAGTATCTGCCTTGAGTGAAATATATTGCCAATATAATTATCATATAGTCTCGGTATAACCAGCAGGAGCAAAGATAAACATTTTATTTGCCTTTTATTCAAAAACGAACCCAGCGTTACTTTTTTCTACAGTTAGATTTTGCTGTGACGCCATATTTAGAATGTTATCTTTACCTGTAAGTTGGAGCCTCGTCTCCATCTGTACTGTTCACTTCAGGTTCAAGTTTAGTCCAGTCACTGGAATCCAGCTGCAGTGGACAATCATTTTTGTGAATATTATTTCATAATCACAACGAATGAAAAAGTGTGCAAATGCTCAACATAATAATAGCCTATAGCCTATAGAGTGCACAACCTCGTCCTTGCTGGTTTGGAGGTGACACTAGTGTATGTGTAGGTGTGTGTGTGTGTGTGTGTGTGTGTGTGTGTGTGTGTGTGTGTTTCAAGTCAGAAAGAGTTGAAATTGTACATGGCAAATAGTTTAAGTAATGACATTATAAGTTTGACATAGTAATACTGGAGGACTTCACACTGTACCACTGCTCCTCTCTCACCTTGTTGTCATCGTCTGGCAGGTTTTCCTGCACATTCAGTTTGTCATCAGATTGATCTGATGGAGAGAATAAGTGAAAGAAAGAGAACAATAACTAAACCATGAATGCTGTGATAACCATTCAAACTGCTTGAATATTTTATCTACAAACATGTATTTGAAATACTGAATATTTTTAACATTGTACAATGAGCACAAGCTCAATTTAAAAACTTATCTTAATGTTATTGAACAGTTTGATGAATGAGAGCCATTGGTTCATTACTCACGTTTCTTTGGTTTCTCAGCTGTGATATACATGTCAGTGAAAGACTTGTCAGAGATCCTGTAGGATGAACACAATCCTAAAGTCATGGATCAGGTTCAGAATAATTGTTCATTCTCTGAGTTAACCAACGTTCATGTTCTGAGACTGAATTAGAGGAAATAATTAATCTTTAGTAGAGATCTAAAAACATCACTGGAAAAACCAACTAATTGTTTAACTATACTGTAAAAACAGGTTATTTCTGTTCAAATTGATTGATAGTTTATATTTGCAGTGATCCTACTTTGCACTTTAACGTCTGCACAACATTTTCCCTAAAAAAAATAAATGTGTCTGATCTGATCTTATTCCCTATAGAGGACTTGGCTGTGAGAAAACATCCTTGATGTTCCTTGAGCAGCTCCAACTGGTTGGGGCGCTCAAACAGAAGGTAGAAACCTCTATTATGAACTGGATGGGAACCTCTAATGTGAGTAAGGCATTAGCCTCCCCGTGTTTAGTACAATACTGCTGAACTGAGTCTGACCCTCTACTGACCTCAGAATCTCCAGTTTGTAGTCTGGATTCTCCACGAGATCAGAGAGAGGCTTCACTCCTGAATCCTGCAGCTTGTTGGCCCTCAGATCCAGCTCTCTGAGATGGGAGGGGTTGGACTTCAGAGCTGAGGCCAGAGAAGCACAGCTGATCTCTGACAAACTGCAGTCACTCAATCTGAATAAAGAATAAATAATGTAAATAAAAAAAGTACTAATAACATTCTGCTGATCTCAGGCAGCTCTGAGTAAGTAGATGAGAAATATGCAGCGTATCAATCTGAATAAAGAATAAATTATGTTAACATTACATTAAGAGGGTAGAGGGCAAAAGAGAGTTGTGTTTAGGTTCTAAATATAATTTCTTAGCAAGAGGCTATTAGATGAAATACAGCAATACCAGAGTGAGAAATAAAAAGGGAATTTTGGACACTACACCATGAAAACAGTTTCTAGTCACAAAATTCAAAACCCGAAAAATAAACTGCAGTCACACAATCTGAATAAAAAGACAAAAGTGCGAAAAGACAGAAACAAATGGAAACACATTGTATCTGCCTTATTTCCCATGGGGGAAGAAGAGGCATAAGTAACTAAGTGACATTATTACATGGCACTTTGAGAATCCTATGTAAATCACAGCATTCTACAGGTCTGTTATTTCCAGCTAGCAGACCGCTGTCAAGGGTGACCGTTGCTATGAATAGGAAATATTGTAGCTATAGTGACGTTCTGACCGGCGTCTTCACAACCTCTCTCAACCTCCGTTGACGTTTTGGAAATAGGCTATTCACTTTTATTTAAAATGGAATTGTTTCCAAAACTAAATTTCAATATTTTCGGAGAGGACGGCACATTGGAGACTTGGCTGAGGGAGGCACAGTCAACAGAAAAGCAGAGACACAAACGACACAAGCAGCTGGACGAACAAGAACTGAACCAGGTAGAGGAAGCTCGGCATGAAATTAACACGAAAAGAAATACGGCATGGGCCATGACTACCTTCAAAGATTGGCTTAATGGGGCACAACTTCCTTGGGCAGATGTTGCCAAAAATCAGTGTGGCCGCCGGACTACAGCGCTATACAAACCACAGCTTGAGGAGCACCGCTGTCCAGCTCCTCTCTCAGGCTGGCCTCGGGAGCAGGGAGATTATGTCAGTAACGGGACACAGGTGTGAGAGCAGTTTGAAGAGCTACTGGACGCCCAGCAGCACAGACCGGGAGAAGTGGAGCAATATCATATCGGGAAACGACAACAGATCAGGTTAGCCGCTCTCTTTAAACAGATAGTAGTCTCATATCCTTATTGCTTTACAAGTTGTAGCCTAACAGTAAACAATGTGTTCACAGATGTGCCCGCTGCAGCGCCACAGCAGGAGGAAACCAGAGACGTGACATTTAATGTCCCGCATGACGTCCCTTTCTCTCTTTCCAACTTCACCATCAACGGAAACGTGCAATTCAACATACACTACAACAAATAGCCTAGTTACCGTTGCTAGGAAGGACGTTCTGGGAGTTACGACCACAGCGGACTGTTTTTATTTATTTATTTGAATAAACCTTGCTTTAATCAATATTTTGCCTCACATTGATTGATTAATTTAGTTTGTAGCCATGTAATAAGCGGGATAATGTAGAGCGAACGGGTCACTCGCGAGAAATAAAGACCTTCAAGCTGAACAAGTTGTTCAGCTTGTCGGTCTTTATTTCTCGCGAGTGACCCGTTCGCTCTACATTATCCCTTACATAGTAACTGAGTCAGTGAACTGACCCCAGAGTCTCCAGTCTACAGTGTGGACTCTCCAGAAAACCACACAGCAGCTTCACTCCTGAATCCTGCAGCTTGTTTACACTCAGATGCAGCTCTCTGAGATGGGAGGGGTTGGACTTCAGAGCTGAGGCCAAAGAAGCACAGCTGATCTCTGACAAACTGCACCCAATGAATCTGAACAAAGAACAAATTATGTAAATAAAAAAGTATTATTCCGGACTCAAAGTTCCATATAAAGACAATACAAATACAAGTCAACACAGATTAAAATACATACAAGCATCCATTCCAATGTTTCCACAGCCCAGAGGAGAACCTTGTATCACTCTGTTTAGTGTCAGTGACTGAGTGCTGCAATTATTACTTTGTTTTTTGACTCTAGGAGTCGACACATAAATGTATACATTAAATTCCTCAACACAGCATGAAAGGTGGGGACATTACTAGTCACCAGTGTTGGGAAAGTTCTTTTTCTACGTGAACTAGTTCAAAGTTCAGTTCACACCCTTTAAAATGAACTAGTTCAGTTCATAGTTCATAATTCAAAATTCTGAACTAAGTTCACAGTTCAAAAATGAACTAGTTCGTAGTTCTTTTTTTTAAATATGTTGCTGCAGGCTATTATTTTTCTAAATAATTGCCACATACCATAAAGAACCACAGACAGAAATTATTTCAATAACATTCAGTCCACACTAGAAGCCAGCTGCAGCTTTTCCCCCTACAGTATATTCTCAAAAACACGAGGAAAAAGTTGCTGTTTGATGGTCTTTTTAATGAAGAATTATTCAAACAAAAAACGGTTAAGGTGCAAATGTTTTTCCATTTTTATAATTTTCCAAACCTGGAAACAATTCACATGAAATTTCATTCAACGAAAGCAATACTGAAAAATATACCAGGCAGGTTCTACTGTACAAACAAATTAGCCTACAACTTAAACTAGTAAAACCCTCAAGGAGACCATTCTAAACTGCAGTGTAGACTGTTAACAACAAAGTCCAGAAGATGTGTTGACATACTTATTAACACAAACACAACCTGAGCTAGGTAACAATCGTACGAAGAAGAGGTAGAGCCTGAGGCTAGGTCCATGGTCTGAGTAAGTGCTGCTGCATTCATTTGTTTTTGTTTTTTTCCGCGGTGTTTCGCATTTTGATGACGCAGCGGCGGTGGCAGGTGTTGCCAGATTGGGTGTTTTTCAGCTACATATTAAACCTGCAGTGTGTAGAATATTGGGTTATATTTCCCAGCAGATTTTGTAGAAAATAATTTTAATATCCATAAGTATGTTTAATTTAGTGCATAATAGCTGTTTTTTTATTTTTATTATTATTTTTTACCATAGATAGGGTCTCATATATGTCCATATTTCTGCATATTTTGGACCAAGGCCTAGTGCCGCCATCTTGAAAGTGTCATAGTTGAATGTCATCAGGTGCATTGTTTAAAATTTAGAATTGTTCTTGTCCTTGAAGGCCACTGTAGCTTCTGTTATTATTCGAAAGGGTTGGGGTTACCCAGGGAGTGTTGCATTCTAGAACTTTGTAGAACTTTCTTGATGGTGTCATATTACACACTGCACCTTTAAGGGCTGTTTACGCTGTCTTTTAGCGGGGGTTTTCTATGGAAATCTGGCACTCGATGAACGATTGAACGACTGTAAGAGCGCCGTTCACAAACGCCAGAATGAGCGCGTTCGCAAAAACGTTCATCAGGCAGAAATACATACGTTCAGTTCACGTTCGCCCCCAATATGAACGAGTTCATGAACGATCGTTCATTGAGCGCGTTCAGGCACAACACTGCTAGTCACAAACAAAGAGCTAGCACTAGTCCACCTTGGAAGCTTAAGGAGGATCCTAAAGGCATCATTATACGCTACCTGCAGCTTCCTCAGTTTAGCTGTTTTATATTTTCACCAGAGGTGAGCTGTGTAAAATGGGGTACAGTAGGCTCTGAAGAGACTAACTTTCACATCATCTGTGCACATATGAAATTTGCGTGCCAACATATTGGCATGTGCATAAAGTTTACAGCACTGGCGCTGGACATCATCATCATCACATAGATCATCAGTGATGATGTGACCTAAATACCGTACCTTCCTAACCACCTGTAGAGTACAGTCTGACAGTGAGAATGAAGGAAACGGTAGCTTCTGATCCTCCTTTGTTTTAACAATCATAATAACACTCTTCTTTGGATATACTGGAAATACTATATTGATCCTCAAACACCTGCATTTGGATATATGCTTTGATCTCTGTCTTTCCTATGTGTGTGTATGTGTGTATGTGTGTGTGTGTGTTCTGAAGGATCAATATTTATGATCAGACATTATTTGCTCAAACAAACTGAAATTAAAAGAAACCAAAGAAATATTCTAAAAAGTAGTTAGGAGGTAGTAAGTATACAAATTTGACTATTTACCAAAAATGATGAACATAAATTTACTTAAAATCTTTCTACTAAAAAATCTAGTTACTTTTTTGACTAAACTTTGTACAAGAGAAATAAAAACAATGAACAAAAAGGGCAAATGAGGTTTTATTGTTAATTAAATATAAGATCTACAATAGTAACAGAGTAGGTGAACTGACCTCAGAGTCTCCAGTCTACAGTGTGGACTCTTCAGAAAACCACACAGCAGCTTCACTCCTGAATCCTGCAGGTCGGAGTTGCTACTCAGATGCAGCTCTCTGAGAAAGGAGGGGTTGGACTTCAGAGCTGAGGCCAGAGAAGCACAGCTGATCTCTGACAACCTGCACCACCTCAATCTGAATAAAGAATAAATGATTTAAATAAAAAAGTATTATTTACATGGAGAGCAGAAATACTATATTGATCCTCTAACATCTGCATTTGGATATACAGTATGCTTTGATCTCTGTCTTCCTGTGTGTGTGTGTGTGTGTGTGTGTGTGTGTATGTGTGTGTGTGTGTGTGTGTGTGTGCGTTCTGAAGGATCATTATCAATCATCAGACATTTTTTGCTAATACAGAAATTAATTAAACCAAATAAATATTTTTCCTTTATCTAGTAAAAAAATTTGACTAATGAGCGAATCCTTTTATAAACAATCTGGGCAGAAGCAGCACTAGAGTGGTTTAGAAACTTAAATAAGCGATAGTCTACAGTATACCGAAAGTTGTATGAGCTAGTCACTGAACTGACCTCAGTCTCTGCAGTCTGCAGTTTGGACTCTTCAGACCGGCACAGAGAAGGTTCACTGCTGAATCCTGCAGTTTGTTGAAGCTCAGGTCCAGCTCTATGAGATGGGAGGGGTCGGACTTCAGAGCTGAGGCCACGTCTTCACAGTGAGTCTCTGAGAGTTCACAGTGAGAAAATCTGTAATGACACATATATTACAAAATGGTAATATGAAAAAGGGCAAATGTTGAGGGAACAGTTTGACATTTCCTGATTTGAGTCAGACGTGGAACTCATTTTTACACCAGTTTTTTCCCTGTGCACATATAGTACTGAAAGGTAGCAGATTGTGAGTATATTCACTGATTTTGACAAAAAGGGATTTGGCAACAAACATTGCCCCCATCACCTAGAGATTAACAGAATAAAAAATGTGCCCGTAAGAATTAAATAAATATATTATAATGTGTAGTTTTGAAGAACTAAACTACTATCTACCTTGATTTATAATGCTAATCACATCTGGACTTACAGAGCCTTTCTGCAGTTCCTCACAGCTGGAATCAGTCTCTGTCGTCCCTGCTTTGAAGTGTTGTACTTCATCAGGAACAACTCATCCAGAACCTCCTCTGACATCTGCAGCATGTAGGCCAGAGCAGAGCAGTGGAACTCAGACAGTTTCGTCTCTGATCTGTTCCCTGACTTCAGGAACTCTTGGATCTCCTGATGAACTGATTGGTCGTTCATCTCCGTCAGACAGTGGAAGATGTTGATGCTTCTGTCAGGAGAGATCTCATCAGTGTTCATTTCCTTCAGGTTGCTGATGACTCTATGGATGATTTCTGGACTGTTGTCAGTTTGACCCAGCAGGCCTCCTAAGAGTCTCTGGTTGGACTCCAGAGAGAGGCCATGAAGGAAGCGGACAAACAGATCCAGGTGGCCATTTTTACTTTCAAAAGACTTCTCTATGGTGCTCTTCAGGAAGACATCCAATGATGAATTTATATATTGTTTTCCCAGGAAACCCTTCAGTACCTCTGTGTTGTTGTTGGTGTGACAGTGGTACATGTAGACTGCAGCCAGAAACTCCTGAATGCTCAGATGAACAAAGCTGTAGACAGTTTTCTGGAAGATCACACTCTCTCTTTTAAAGTACACCGATGCCTCTGTGACATCCAGACCACACTGCTCGAGGTCTTCTTGGGAGAACATGATGTTTCTTTTCTGCAGTTGTTCAAACGCCAGCCTCCCCAGCTTCAGAAGAACTTCCCTGTCGGCCTCCGTCAGATCCTGTGGACTCGTCTCATGTCCCTCTTCATAATTCTGCTTCTTCCTCTTTCTCTGAACCAGCATGAAGTGTGAGTACATGCCAGTCAGGGTCTTGGGCAACTCTCCTCTCTGGTCTGTAGTCAACATGTGCTCCAGAACTGTAGCAGTGATCCAGCAGAAGACTGGGATTAGACACATGATGTGGAGGCTCCTGGATGTCTTGATGTGTGAGATGATGCTGCTGGACAGCTCTTCATCACTGACTTTCCTCCTGAAGTAATCCTCCTTCTGTGGGTCAGTGAAGCCTTGTACTTCTGTCACCCTGTCAACACATGTAGGAGGGATCTGATTGGCTGCTGCAGGTCGGGAAGTTATCCAGATGAGAGCCGAGGGAAGCAGATTCCCCTGGATGAGGTTTGTCAGCAGCACGTTGACTGATGACTTCTGTGTGACATCAGACACAACCTCATTATTGTGGAAATCCAGTAAAAGTCTGCTTTCATCCAGGCCGTCAAAGATGAACAAAACTTTACAGACAGCGAGCTTCTCTGCTGTGACCTTCTGTAATGTTGGATGGACAACATGGAGCAGATTGAGAAGACTGTACTGCTCATCTTTGATCAAGTTCAGCTCCCTGAACGAAAGCAGAATCAGCAGACTGACATCTTGGTTTTCTGAGCCCTCTGCCCAGTCCAGAGTGAACTTCTGCACTGAGAAGGTTTTACCAATTCCAGCAATACCGTTCGTCAGGACGACTCTGATGTGTCGGATGTCTCCCCATGGGCCAGGTAAGGATTTAAAGATGTCGTTGACCTTGATTTGAGTGTCATAGTGGATCTTCAACCTCAAATGTCTCTCAAGCTGCTTCACCTCATTGTGGGTATTAATCTCAGTTCCTTCAGTCACATGTTCACATCTCTTCCTCAGACTGATCTTATGTTCATCTAAAAACTCCTGCAGACCACTATACTCTGAAAGAAAAGAAAAATGGTGGAGTAACGATTTGAGAATCTGGTAAATATTTTCATGGCCAACATTTTGAGAAATAAAAATAAAGTTAATTTTAAATTCTGTGAATTATATGAAATTCAGACCTGCCAACCTTGGGAATTTTTTTTGAATACCACTATACCGAAACTTGGCTGCGTCTACGTGTTTGCAGCCATCCACTTTCAACAGGTCCAATAGAAATCACAAGCTTGACAACCTTTTTGCGTCGTTTTGAATGTCAAAATGCATAGTTTGGCCGGTCTGGACATTCATTGCACAACAATTACGACAAGAATAATCCTGTTTTCAGACATGATGACACCAGCTGACAGATCTCTAGTTAGGGCTGGGCGATATGACCAAAATCTCATATCCTGATATAGGAATTTCATATCTCGATAATGATACATTTGACGATATAGCATATTTTCTGTAAATTCAATTAATAAATATAAAAATTTCATATAAATAATTAAATTCTCAACAAATAAAGTATTTACTCGTATTTGAATATTTTCTGCTTTAATTCAAACGCAAATTTTCAAGCATTCAATAAAATACAACATGCAAATGTGACATTTGAGTAGTTTTGGGTTTCAGTGCACAGAATTCACTAAATTGGTGGATTCCACGCTAGCTCATTAGCCTAATGGAGCTATCCTCTTTTAGCTGAGGCTGCGGCGGATTGTAAATTCACCCCGCTGAGAGGGTGACCGCCCCGGGGAGCGCAGGAGCTTCTCACCACTGAGAGAGCAGCCGAGCCGTGCATTCTTGGAACTTTACACTGCGAGCCGGGCAGTGAGCGACAGTGAGCGACGCGGGGGTTAGCAGCCGAACTGCCCCGCTAGCTCGGCTGCTAACCCCCGCGAGCCTGGGTAACGCCGGCTCGACTGCTCTGTCAGCGGGGATATATGATCCTCTGCCCATGGTGCAGACACCGACAGGTCTGTTACCGATGGGTTTCAGTGTCCGAAATTAACTTTGATTATCACACAAGCGAGAAAAGCCTGGTGCGGTCGGGCGGAAATAGTGTGATGGAAGTGCAGCGGGGCCAGGAACTAGGAAGCGATAGTGTTTCTGCTTCAAAATAAAAGTCAAAGTTGACTTTAATTCCTCACATTTTACCAGTTAAAGGCTTTTAATGTGAAGTTACGCTGTAGGAAATCTTCGGTTTGAATAAACAGTAACTTAACGGCGAGCTACATGTATATAGTTTGTGTCCTTAAGAGTGGGATTGGCAACATAACGAAATAAACTATATTGCATAAAATGAAACGATAGACGTTTTTGTTTCGTCAAACGATATATATCGCCATATCGCACAGCCCTATCTCCAGTCTTACTTCGTATTTTGCTGTTCTGGTCTGAGATGAAGCACTGTCTGCAGAACCGGAGTCTACGGCTGGTAGAGACTGGATCCTTCAGGACGTTGTGACACAAACAGCAGGACGGCCCCTTCACGGATATGTAACTCATTTTCCTCTTCCTGTGAAAACATGCGTTTATTAATGAATTAACTGATTTTGTTCAAATATGTCCAAATGTGTCCAGAGATGGCCGCAGAGATCAGTAAGGATTTTCATTTTTCTGTCTTTTCCTATTTCCCCGAACTTAACTTAATTTGACAAACAGCTGTCTCGTATACTAGGAGGAAGACGGCACACAGAAAATCTCTGTAAAAAAGTTTAAATGTGAATTAAATATAGTTTAAAAGGCCATTTCCATGACATTTTAAGGTACATAGTCCTGAAAACATGCACATAGCATGGAAAAAAAGCAGTAGAACTCTGGCGACTTCAGAATCCTGTAAAACCAGGTATTATAAAAAAACATAAATTGATTAAAAAAACTTGGTGTTAGTGTATTCTGGAGCTTGTTCGGATTTGTATTATTTTAATTTTTATTGGTGCCATGAGAGGTTGAGTTCTGTGTTGTTTAAAAATACATAAACAGTTCATAAATTAAAACCTTCTCTGATCATGAAGCCTAATGTGACTCTACAAAGACAGAACAATGACTTTTTTTATAGAAATTGATGATTTATTGATGGTTGTGATCGTGATTTGCTTTGTTTTGGAATTAGTTTCAGATTTATGTTTTGGTTTCTATTTTGTTTCATTTATTATCGTCATGCACTGACATGAGTGGACATGTAGACATTTTTTGTTTGTTTTGTTTTGAGGGGGCAGGAAATATAAGATATTCTTCACCCTGCCTCCTTTTCGTCATGGTTTTATGGATTGTACATGTGAGAATGTTGAGTTTTGTTGGAAGACATCCATAGACGAAATAAATATCAATCAAATCAAATCAAATCAAATTCTCTGGTTAATCAGTTCAGACTCAGAGTTTGAATTACACTGCAGACTGGAGTCTCTCACAGTGACTCGTATTCAAGCTCCTCCTTCCTCTTCCTCTCAGGGTAGAAATGTATCTGCTTATGTAATGAGGAAGTGGATCAACATGATATAATGCAGAATGTTTTGTCTTCTCTTGGGATTTTGGCGTGGTGGCCGGCCACACCAAAACGTTACCAGCTGAATGAGTTAGTATCAGTTCACTTACTTTATGCCTGAGGGTCCAGGTTCATTACTGAAGGTTGGAGGATCATGTTTGGACCGGTCACTCTTCGTAGACAGAGAGCTGGAGACTCCAGACTCTGCTCCGTCCTCCTCTTCCTCCATATTAACACTCTTCAGTCAGTCTGAGGGTGAAACAGTTAAAACTGACTGTGAGCTCAGAACAGGAAGAAGACAAACAGGTTTGTTCATGACTCACATGCCAGACTCAGAGAACAAGTAGTAACAAATTCTCTTGCCACACACACACACACACACACACTCACATACAAAGTACACACACACACTCGCATACACAGTACACACACACACACCACAGAATCGCACACAAGGTGTACATACACACACAAACACACACTATACAGTATAATAAAAATCACATGCAAGACTAAGAGAACAAAGAGTGATAAACTCTCACACCACACACACACACACACATACACAGTACACACACACACACACACTCACACATATTACACAGTATACTAAAACCAGCCAGCTCCACCTTGTTGGTTCTGTAATACTGCGCTTGTTTGCGTGGATCAGGTTTAATGTGTTTTATTCAGACAATCATCTACAGTTCACAGGGAGAAAACTGACTCAGTGACAGTGACAGTAAAATAATAAAATGTTTTGAAACTCACCCTGCCTCGGCCTGTTTCTTTCCATCTGCTCTGTCGACTCAGAATGGACTGAATACTTTCAACGTTCCCTCCCTTTTCCCATGTAAAGGGTGGCTCCACCCCTCTGCATTTACTGGAAGTCATGTGTTTAACTGCACATTTACATTAAATCCCAATAAACTGTAAATCATTTTGTATTATATAATGAAACACACAATCAGCAATTACAACAGCACAAGCAAGAGCTAAAATCCTCGGGGACGTATGGGGTATTTAAGAGTTAACACACACACACACACACACACACACCATCATCATAAACAGGAGACAAAATTAAGACTCAGAGACTCGTGCTGTAAAGTTGACCATTTAATATTCGACTTGAAAAAGCATCTCAACATACTGTCTGAAGATCACATGTGGGTATCAAAACATAAAACAACTACGTGTGTGTGTGTGTGTGTTAACTCTTAAATACCCCATACGTCCCCGAGGATTTTAGCTCTTGCTTGTGCTGTTGTAATTGCTGATTGTGTGTTTCATTATATAATATAAAATGATTTACAGTTTATTGGGATTTAATGTAAATGTGCAGTTAAACACATGACTTCCAGTAAATGCAGATCAATCAATCAATGTAAGTATCACACATAACCTTTCAACCTTTCATATAAGAGGCTGCAGCGCACTCTAGTGGCTGACACAGAAGCAAATCAACTCACAACAAGTCACTGCATTCAGTTGAATAACAGAAGGAGGGCTGCAGTTACTCAAAGTAAAAGGCTATTAGACAAAACAGTGAATATCTCCTCACGATCCGCTACCTGAAACAATATCCATTGTTAATACACAGCCTAGGCTCTGTAATTGGGCATGTTAATAGCTACTGTGGGCTCCCTTCGTTTACATACCAACACCAAAACATACATGTGATACTCATATTATTAGAATATCATGGAAAATGAATTGGAATTGAGGCAAGAATTCATGCAAAAGGGGCCCAAACTAAGTATGGAGTACATATCGATGATTATACTTTATATAGGGCCGACATTTCTGTATTAAAATCAATTTTTTATTGATTTGTATGTAATATTAAAATTCTCTGTGGGGTTTTTATAAGCTGTAAGCCATAATAATCAAAACTATAACAAATAAAGGCTTGACATATCTCACTTTGCATGTAATGAGTCTATATAATATTTTAGTTTAACCTTTTAAGTTGAATAACTGAAATAAATGAACTTTTGCACGATATTCTAATTTTTCGAGTATCACCTGTATGGCTGATTCGGGGCTCATACAGCTTTTTAAGAGTAACATTCAAGCATTTTCCAGACTTTCAAGCCTCTGTACGAACTCTGACGATGCTTCCACAGAGTCATAGGAAGTCTTCAGGAGCCCTGCACTCCAAAATAATAATAATAATGGATTGGATTTATATTGGGCTTTTCTAGGCACTTAAATTTAATGGAACAGGCCAAATACAAGGCCACTTCACACTTTATACACTTGGCATTGTCACAGAAAAACTGAACTGTGCTGAACTGATCATAAAAGCTGAAGCAATTAGATTAAAATTGACTGTGTATTGGACTGCAGATTCTTAAAAAAAAAAAAAAAAAAAAAAATGTATGGGTATGTGTGTATATATATATATATATATATATATATATATATATATGTATATATATATATATATATGTATATATATATGTATATATGAAAATATAAAAAAACATATATAAAATATACAATATAAAAAAAAATGTTTTATTTTTATTTGTCCGAAAGAATAATAATAATAAATAAATAAAGCGCTTTACAGGGTTCCAGGTTCCATTCATTCACACAGGTGGCGAAAGCGTGGCTGCCATTCAGCGCCTACAGCCCCCCCGACCACCGCAAACATACATCAGTCATACACATTCACACGAGGCAAGGTGGGTGAAATGTCTTGCCCAAGGACACAACAACCATGACACAAAAGGAAGGGAGGGAATCGAACCGCCAACCCATCGATTGTTGGCCGACCCGCTCTACCACCTGAGCAGGGCCGGCGGTAGCCAGGGGCCAGGGTGGGCCGTGCCCACCCAAATGTGGGCTGTGCCCACCCAATCACAAAATTTTTTTTTTTTTTTTTTTTAGGTGGAAGTCCAGACCCACTATCGGATGGACCTGTTCATTCGCTGTCCAAGAAAATGTCAAATAAAATTCTAATTAATTAATACTAAAGAATATACCATTACCATGCATTGCTTCTAATTGTATTATTGGGTGGGCAGGACAGCCTGCCTCCAAGTTACCCACCCGCTTATAGTGGTCACTTCTCAGCAGAGCCGGCCCGAGCCATAAGCGAAATGAGCGGTTGCTTAGGGTCCCGACTGCAAAGTTTTTTTTTTAGTTTGTGTGTTTGATATCAACATCATATTATGTAAATGTAAATTATCATACAATAAAAGGAATACAATGTTTTGGTAGATAGTTATTAGCTTAATAATTGAATCAGTTCATCTAGGAGGTAATCCGAGGTTAACTGATCACGTCACGTTCAAGTCCATGGCGTGCACAGTGTGTATTGAGTTTATTTAAAAATATTTGAAAATGGGGCTGCCCTCAGTTGCCCATGCACTGTGTATACTGTAGTCTATAGCCTATTTCAGCCTCGTCTGTAGAAAAAAAGATAACTGGACAACAGAGTTATTCTGCTTCATTCCTCTCACTGCATTTAAATTAATTCATCATATTACAGAAAAATATGTCCCGTAAAAGAAAAAGAGCACCAAGCCCATCCTAGAGGACCCTGCATAATATTTTATTTCAAATGTATATTTCTATGGAAAATCCATGTGTCTTTCTTCAATAGCTTCTAATTCATCCGACCCAGTGTCTCCAAATTATTTGTTCACACAAAATTCCTCAGATTTAGCCTCTTAATCTTCCTCTCAAAGTGCACCAGATTCATGCATTTCACTTTAAAAAGGTAAAAAAAAATCTCCCGGGGGGGCATACCCCCTACTATCTTAACCCTGCTAGAAATCAGAGGCAATAGTGGAAAGTAGTGTGTATAGTATATCGCTCTGGACTACCACCATCCAGGTTGCCCAGTCCCAAAGCTTTCTCTTCAATCAGCTCAGGCTGCCTACAGTTAATACTGAGATTAAAAAAATATATACATTATGTTGTATATAATGTATATTATATGTTATTCATAAACATTTTGAAAAAAAAACATGCAAGAATCAAATCTCCCACACAGCAGCACTCAAAGTTTATTTGCATATTGTGTTCTACACAATTCACAGTAAATGTGCGCTCTGCGCGCGCTCGCATCTTCGCTCTCCCTGAAAAGTGTGCCCACCTAAAATTTCTACAGGCCCACCCAAGTCTGACTTTCTAGAACCGGGCCTGCACCTGAGCCACAGTCGCCCCAAAAGACCTGAGTCTCTCCAACAGATAAAGTCTGCTCTGGCCGTGTCCAGCTGTTTTCCAGCTTTTAACCACAAACATTCACGTCATTTCTTGAGGTCTATAACGAGCATCGGCTCATTTTTCTCAAGGGTTTTGTAGAAGATTCCTTTAGCGATAACACCACCAGCTTTCAGACATCCAGAGAAGAGCTCCCTCATCTGGTCCTGAGAGGTCCTCAGAGCTCTGATTCTAACATAGCTCTCTGGTTGGAGGACTTTTTCAACAAGGAGATGATCCAGAATGGGTCCAATGCAGCTCACTCTCTGGATCAGTTCCACTTGATGTTTATCCACAAATTCACTCATCCGCTCGTCTGCAGAAAAAAGGGAAAATGACCGACTGGTGTTAATGTTGAATGTTTAACACAAATCATTCAGCACATTAATGTTTTCTAATGTTTGTGCACAGTGTGTTTAGACTAAAATATGTTGACCACTAGATGGCAGTATGCACCTGGTCTATGAAGTGACACTGCTTAGGGGCCTGTTTCAGGTAGCTGGTTTTGAGGCAACCCAGAGTTTGTTCGCTCTGAGTTGGTGGAAACTCTGGGTTTTCCGTTTCAGGTAGCAGGTTCAGCGCAACCGAGGGTCAGTTACTGCGGCAACATACGCCGTGGGTCTAACCTGCTCGGGAGGTGGTTAGTCTTACCCTGAGTTTGTTTTCACTTTACGCTGCAGCTCCGACTGAAGAAAGAGTGTCACTGTCACACGCGTCCCTGTACAGTTTGAAGCAAAATCACTCCATAAAAATCTCCATCGGGATGTTTTTATCATTTCCTGATGATTTTACGTTTGACCGATCATTTATCTGATCAGTATAGCCTTGTTCTCAGCCCTCGGTCCGTTCATAGGCGGCCACCTTACACATCGTGACATGCTCTACATTCAGATTAAAAAACCTATTTGTATTGTATGTTTTTTAACGTATGTGCCACTGAACAGATTTATGTCAGGTGGATTCATGTAACGCTGGGGCTGCACGCGATCGTTACAGTTCACTTCTGCGATCCTAAAGTCACAGACGAGCCTCGTTAAATAGCCTAATATGAATATAAAAATTATATAATAATTTAAACTGTGATCACTTGAGGATAATGGATCTGGTAATAAATCAATCAGGCTCTTCAATGGAAACTGTCACCTAATGTGTCTTGACGTTAATGTCTTTCACTCCCCATTTAAAAGAAGCGACAGTCTGTTTACTGCACAGTAGGCTATTAGGCTATAGTTTGCCAACATATTATACAGCAAATATAAAACACTGTCAGCAATGCTGTGCCGCGCCAGCTTTATTACTTTACAGCTGATATGCGTAACTTTTTAAAATAGACTATGGCTTCTCATACGGAAGCGAAATGATTCTCTTGACAAAAAATGTTTGCTCTGTTTTTTTTTCTGAATTGCCGAGGAGATTAGATCAGAGTTATGAGACAATATCCCGTTAATTCTTCTCCATAGGCTACCATAAGCTCATTCGTTAATATTTCTAACTCTAGTGGGAGGAGCGGAGATTTCTTTTTTTCTTTTTTGAGAAGTGGAGAAGTGGGAGGATCAAGCATTTGTTTCTTCTGTTTCCATGGTGAATCATGTTATCAGCGATCCATTGACGATGGCTTTTACGCACATGCTCCACCCAGAGTGAACACGCTCAGAGTTGATAAACCCAACGCTGATCCACTGTTCTGAAACCGAAAATCCAGAGTTACTGATCAACCCTGCGCTCTGAGTTTACCAACTCAGAGCGCAGGATTAAACTCAGAGTATGTAAAACCAGCTACCTGAAACAGGCCCCAGGTGTTTTAAGGTGACAGGTGAACAAAGAGCGAACACACAAACCAGCCTGAACTCAAATTAGGACAGGCTCAAGTTAAAGTAACAACAGTAGCCACAGCTGCCCTGGGGCAGACTGACGGGCGGGGATCGAACCGCAAACCCTCCGATCACTGGCCGACCCGCTCTACCACCTGAGACACAGGTCATTTATACAGAAGACGTCACACTACGTGCACCTACCGTCTGCCATGGGATCTACACCAGCTGCTCCAGCTGAGGGGCCTGCAACTGAAACAAATACATTATATACACACACACACACATGTTTGTAAATACTGCTCTTTTGTGTGTGTGTGTGTGTGTGTGTGTGTGTGTGTGTGTGTGTGTGTAGTATCTTACCTTCTGAATCAGCAGGGGTTTGATAGTCATCTGAAATGAAATGCAGAACAGAATATATTGTTGACAGCTGACAGCTTCTGTTTTGCAAGAAAAGGTTCAATATGAAGACATTTCAGCTTGAGAAATAATAAGAATTCTCTCATTACATTAGGTGACATTACAATTAGCTAATGCTTTTATTTAAAGCCATTTACAATGAGTTAATTCAACCATGCATGTCATTACAACCCAGACATTGCAAGAATGGTGGTAGGATGGCCTAGAGGAAGAGGGGCTGACCAGTTACCATGAGGTCTCTGGTTCCTCCTCCCAGTAACCATGAGGTCTCTGGTTCCTCCCAGTAACCATGAGGTCTCTGGTTCCTCCTCCCAGTAACCATGAGGTCTCTGGTTCCTCCCAGTAACCATGAGGTCTCTGGTTCCTCCTCCCAGTAACCATGAGGTCTCTGGTTCCTCCCAGTAACCATGAGGTCCCTGGTTGGATCCCCAGCACCACACTAGAGGTTGTTAGTAATAAAATTAGTGGTGGCTGCTATTACATCTACGGTGCCAACCATCTCTATCATTGTGTCCTTGAGCAAGACACTTCACCCCAAACTGCTCCAGGGGCGCTGTACTATGGCTGACCCTGTGTGAGGACCCCCTCTGGAGTGTGGGGACTTGAGAGTCTTTAGTCAGTTGGTTTTTCCCAGTTCAACACTTTTGTAAGTTTCTCACTATTCATGGAACAAGTAAGCTGGAATATCCCCCTTTGTAACGTATTAAACGGCACGTAAACAAGAGTCTGTTTGTATGTTTTCCTTTAGTTAATAAGATGAAACTTTGCTATAAAAATGCACAAACTGGCGGGCCAGTGACTGGGGCATCAACCCTGCATAACTTTACTGGGCAGCGGGCCGTGGGTCATGTTGAAGCCTGCCTGGTTTAGGACAGAATGTGTCATGTTTTTCATAGTTTAGATGAAATACTTAGATAACAACTAACCTTTTTGAATCTCACATCTCCATACTGGTTTACACAGCGCTTCACACTCTTTAGTGGGAGGTTCTGAGAGTTTAAGGCTAATGTCTCCGTCTGGCTTCTCAATGTAAACTTCATAGAAATTTGGGTCTCTGCCTTCATGTCTGAGAGTTATCTCCTGTATGAAAAAAAGAGAAGTATCCTGATCAAACCAGGTTTATTAGTGTTCTTCCATATTTCTTTGGACGATGCAACTTGGGAAATGGGTTAAAAACATTTTTGAATGTGCAGAGAGAAACTGAAACACTGTTCTCTTTGGGGATTCTGGAAATATATTCAACAGCAGTAGGTGTTGTTCAACAAACTTGCATCTTGCACAGTATTTATCTTTTAAAGAAAACTGCAAAAATGTCACAAAAACTGCCGTAACATGGCTTCGATCATTAGTGGTAGTTACAACTAAAACGGTTTGAAATATCAACACTATTACAATCAATATAGTTATTTAAAATAAACGTGAAATGCCCTGTGCTGCACATCCTTGCATTTGCTTTTTATTACCATCCTACAGTATCTTACATAATACCGAGCCACGATTCAATTTGTACACAGATTTAATTGCTGACAGACAGTACAGACCTCTGGGCAAATTTTTGCTGTGTCGATGTCTGCTGTGAGTTGAAAACCTTTCTTCATTTTCAGGCTTTTGTCCGGGCGAGGCTTCTTGATTGTTTTGTACCCTTCGTTGTCCTCTTTCTTGTCCACTGCTTGTTGTACAGCAGGATCATGTGGAATCAGGTAAACATGTAGTTTGAGGAACGGTGTGTTGGGTTTACAGTATATCAACACGTCACAGCGGATTTCCAAGTTAAACCCGAACCGCTGCAGGACCGGGATCAGGACTGCTCTCAGAGAAAACACTGGTTCAGGTAACTTGACGTGAGTCGCTGTGACCTCATACACTTGTTCCACCATATCTCCAGAGTCATTGATGTGTAGGACTGCAAACTCGTTTATTATTGCAGGGTTGTCATCTGCACAAAATACAAGCACAAACAACTAGTGAAGAGAAAATGTTTGGATTATGTTTTGTATATATGCTATCAGAGATTTTAAAAGTTAGACATTTTTTGTGTGCATTTACCTATGCAGATCCAGTGTGAAAGGTACACTTCATCGAACTTCCCGGCAATGACTGTGACGTCCATTAGGGCACTTGCGGGCATGTATTTGATGTTTTTCATCCTCTCCATGTGTTTCTCCCAAGAGCAAAACTGGAACTTGAAGCTGACATTGTCCTTACAGACCCAGCGCAAGCCGGAGACACTACATTCAAAGTTTCCTGCTTCTGACTGTAGACTAAGTGGTAAAGGAGAAAACAAATGAGTTTGTGTTTATGCACAAAACTACTGAATAAGAAGTAATGGAATACATGTAGAGAAGTAGTCAAAAGTCTGGGGAAACTTCTCATTCAATGGCTTTTCTTTAATAGGAGGCCAAGCACGAGAAGGGCCTGGGACCGCTTTTTTGCAAAGCAACACGGTTCCCAAGCCCTGCTAGGCAGGGAACCCTATTGTTTTCGTAAGGATTATTATTATTATTCGTATAATTATACTTGGATAGAACTGGTTTCACAACCCAACTCTAGGTGGCGCTAGAACCAAGGACAACGCATTTTAGCCTTAACTCCCAAACCGAACATCCCACATCCAAAAACCTTACATCCCCGGATTCTGTGAAGTGCGCGGCCGGATGACGACGCTAGGGACCCGAGTTGAAGGCTTGACCCCCATGTTCATACAGTTCTAGTTTGTATTATGTTATTATGTTCGACATTGTACATCCACACAGAAGACATCAAAATAATAAAATAATTATTTAGCACTTTAACAGAAATCGTAGTTAGATGTATCAGTCTATCTATCCATCATCCAAGCTGTCATCAAGGCAACTGGTGGCTATTTTGAAGAATCTAAAAATATAAAACATTTAGATGTATTTGATAGATTTTGGTGTTAACTAAATGATTCCAAGTGTTATTTAATACGGTTGATGCCTTAAGTATAAATCTACAATGTCGAAATAATAATAATAAAAATAATGAAAAACATTAAACAAGAAGATGAGTTCAAACTTTAGAATGTTATCTTTACCTGTAAGTTGGAGCCTCGTCTGCATCTGTGCTGTTCACTTCAGGTTCAAGTTTAATCCAGTCACTGGAATCCTGCTGCAGTGGACAATCATGTTTGTGAATAATATACTTCTTATATCATAATCACAACCAATGATAACTTTGACCACCTCTATTGGAGGCACAGGCTGGCCATGGACCAGCCCCTTGTTATTCTTTTTTTTTCCTTAAGATATTTTTAGTCTGGGCTTTTGGTCCTAACGCTAACCCTCGGTCCTTACAAATAGATGTAGGTTCAGCCTCTCACATGTCAACATAATCAGCAAAGATAAGGGAGGAGGGCTACAAAATACATTGACTACACACTGATGAACAACATAACAGTGGTTAAATATTAATTCAAAAGTTGCTGGATATTGTCAGGGACATCTCTTGCAAATACAATTTTAATTATTTGTTGCTTGAGTAATTATCACTCTTCATGTCAGAAAGAATTGGAATTGAGTTTGAATAGTAATACTGGAGGACTTCACACTGTATCACTGCTCCTCTCACCTTGTTGTCATCGTCTGGCAGGTTTTTCTGCACATTCAGTTTGTCATCAGATTGATCTGATGGAGAGAATAAGTGAAAAAAGAGAACAATAACTAAACCATGAATGCAGTGAGAACCATTCAGACTGCTTGAATATTTCAAACATTTGTGAAATTACAGATCAAGCCTACAAACATGTATTACTGTATATTTCTAATAATGCAACAATGAGCACAAGATCAATTTAACCCTTAGGGCCCATTGGTCCATTTTACGGACATTTCATTTTTCTTTTTTCTGATAATTTTGGCTGTTTTCATGCAAATGGCATGGAATCTGGTAAGAAAGTGTATTTCTATATGATAATGTTATTTCCAGCTCTGCTCCTACAGTAAGGCTAAATTACACTGTATACAAACAAGAGTTACATTCAGACTGCTAAGGTCCATAAAACGTCCATTAACACCCATTCAAACACAATTTTTTCAACGCACTGCCATTAAAGCATAATTCATGCATTTTCTTATATCTGGGTGTCAATCTGGGCTTCTACCTTGGAATTGATAATTTGTACTACTCTCCACCATATTACGTCATTATGACCATATTTGGCATATGGAGAAAAAACAGGCTATTTCCACTAGATATCACTGTCACAATATAGCTAGCTTTTTGAAAAGTCCATTTCACGTACCTTAGCGGTTTGAGTGTTTATTACACTGTACAGAAGATAATAATACCTTAATATCTGTGTTGCTGCTCAGCATTGACATATCCCAGGCCTAATAATTCAACACAATAAAAAAGGGGTTTGCATGTAGTATATTGAAAATAATCAAATTTTTCAGTTCTTTTCCTCAATTACGATGTCATCATGACCAAAACCTGGCATTTAAAGGGTTAATATATTTTAAAATTCATGAATATTTTATATTAATAGTTAGGTCAGATGTAGGGGAAAATAACTGGCAAAAAGAAAGTAGAAAAAATTGAATGTATTATATTTTTTTTAGCTACCTCAATGAAATGTCCATTTTACGGACCTTAGCGGTACAAGTGTGCCTAATATTATAACGGGCCCTAAGGGTTAACAACATATTTTAATGTTATTGAACAGTTTGATGAATGAGAGCCATTGGTTCATTACTTACCATTCTTTGGTTTCTTAGCTGTGATATACCTGCCAGTGATCCTGTAGGATGAAAAATATCCTAACGTCATGGATCAGGTTTAAAATAATTGTTCATTAGCCGTGTTTATTACAATACTGCTGAACTGAGTCTGACCCAGAATCAGTGAACTGACCTCAGAGTATCCAGTCTGAAGTCTGGACTCTCCACGAGATCAGACAGAGGCTTCACTCCTGAATCCTGCAGCTCACTGTCACTCAGATCCAGCACTCTGAGATGGGAGGGGTTGGACTTCAGAGTTGAGGCCAGAGAAGCACAGCTGATCTCTGACAAACTGCAGCTACTCAATCTGAATAAAGAATAAATGATGAGGAGGAAAATTTAATTATTATCCAATGAGATGTTTTTTAGGTTTAAAATGTTTAGTTAGACATTATTATGCTATTTTTAAGAGACAGAAGTATTTTGTGACTTCACACTTAATATAAAACAGCGATCAAATATAAATAAGAAAGGGAATTAACAATTGAACGGGTAAAAGTTATGTTTGTATTTGGGCTGTCAAAATGAACGCGTTAATGCAGGGTGATTAATTCCTGGAATTAATGCGTAAGTAAGTTACAATCGTAACAGTCGACGAACTGACCTCAGAGTCTCCAGTCTGCAGTGTGGACTCTCCAGAAAACCACACAGCAGCTTCACTCCTGAATCCTGCAGGTTGTTGTCACTCAGATCCAGCTCTCTGAGATGGGAGGGGTTGGACTTCAGAACTGAGGCCAGAGAAGCACAGCTGATCTCT
Source organism: Hyperoplus immaculatus (assembly GCA_949357725.1). Lineage (NCBI taxonomy): Eukaryota > Metazoa > Chordata > Actinopteri > Uranoscopiformes > Ammodytidae > Hyperoplus > Hyperoplus immaculatus. The sequence continues at coordinate 156,501 of CASHTC010000038.1, forward strand.
GACAAACTGCACCAACTCAATCTGAATAAAGAATAAATGATGTAGAGGAAAATTTAATTCATTCAGATGTGTTCAAGCTAAACATTATTATGTCTGAATCAATTAACTTTTCTCTAAACTTAACACAGTGACTTTGGCGTGTTAGTGGATCATCATAATGTCGGTTTTATAATTCATGAAAACACATTAAAATGAACAGGACAATAGATTTTCACTTCATCAATCAAACATCATACATTTACAATACATAGTCTGTGTAAAGATGTCACCATTTACAAAAAAAATATTAATAAAAGTAAAATTTAACAATTAAGAGTGGACATTTACTACATGCTTTATAACAAACAGAAGTATTTTGTGTGGAGACTAAACTTAGAATAGCAATAAAATATAAACAAAGGGAATGAATAACTTCATGGATAAAAGTCATGTCTGTATATAAGTTAGGTTGATTGTTAATTACACATTCAAACAGTAACATAGTCAGTGAACTGACCTGAGAGTCTCCAGTGTACAGTGTGGACTCTCCAGAAAACCACACAGCAGCTTCACTCCTGAATCCTGCAACTGGTGGTTGCTACTCAGATCCAGCACTCTGAGATGGGAGGGGTTGGACCTCAGAGTTGAGGCCAGAGAAGCACAGCTGATCTCTGTCAACCAGCAGCAACTCAATCTGAATAAAGAATAAATTATGTAAATGAAAACGTATTAATAACATTCTGCTGATAAGTCAGCTTTGTAATTAGGGGGGAAATACTAAATTGATCCTTTAAAACCTGCATTCTTTCATCTCTTTCTTCCTCTGTGTGTGTGTGTGTGTGTGTGTGTGTGTGTGTGTGTGTGTGTGTGTGTGTGTGTGTGTGTGTGTGTGTTTGTGTTCTGAAGGATCATTATCAATGATCAGACATTGTTTACAGAAATTAATTGAAACCAAATAAATATTATTATATCCTTTATCTAGTAAACATTTCAATGTAAACTAAAATACAAGTTGGTGGATCTTCAGTATAAAACTGTACTAAAATCCTTTAATAAAGAATCTGCACACGGCTTGTTGCTTTGTAATCAGTGGGCAGCATATAAGCAGGTCAGCCCTTGCTCTGCTCGCTGCCATGTTGTTGATCTGTTGCTACCCCTAACTTAAGTTTATGCTGTTTTGAAAATTAAATACACGTAATTTTACTGCCTTCCTTTCTTACCTTTTTTTTTAAAAAACCTGTTTCTTATGTTACAGTCCTTACCCCTAAAAATGGCTAAAATGCTAAAATGGGGACGTAACATTGAGTATAACACTACATGAGCTCCAGTCAGTGAACTGACCTCAGTCTCTGCAGTCTGCAGTTTGGACTCTTCAGACCGGCACAGAGAAGGTTCACTGCTGAATCCTGCAGTTTGTTTCCACTCAGGTACAGCTCTATCAGATGGGAGGGGTCGGACTTCAGAGCTGAGGCCACAACTTCACAGTGAGTCTCTGAGAGTTCACAGCAAAAATGTCTGTAAAGACACATTTATTACAAATGGTATTATGAATAGGGATGGGGCCGATCCGATCCAGTATCGGTATCGGCTCCGATATGGGCGAAATCTACGGATCGGATATCGGACTGACAGCTCCGATATAAAATCCGATAAAAAAAATAAAAAAAATTAATTAATTTTTTTTATTTATTTTTTTTTTATAAACTATGAAAGAGCGAAAGCCCCGCGCGAGCAGATGCCGACGTTCGGTGGAGGGAGATATGATTTGAATACTCGTTCTAAAAAAACACACCAAAGTCTGAGTTTCTTACTTTTTCCCGTGGAAGTGAACAGAGCTGTTGTTCCGTTCCAAATCAGCTGTGCCATCGTATCTTAAACGAGTTTATTAATCCATCCTGGAACATGCGTTTTCGGTGATTTATAAATCCAAACAAAAGATCCAATATTGTTAGTCTTCTGTGTCCATATTATATCCATTATTGACCGCGTATTCCTATGATGCAAGGCAGTCACTGTTGTTTGGCAATAGCAGCGCTGCATAGGGAATGTAAACAAACAGCTAAGCTAAGCTAACGTTAGCATTTCGCCAAGCACTGCTTTCCCTTCCGAGATCACGCTAATGTTGTGGTATAAAGTTAAGGGAAACACATATGCTGATATTCTTCCTCCCTCTCTGTATTCCTACTGCGCTTGGTGCCGCTTTTACTTTGCCTCGCTCTGACAATGTTATGTAGCCAACAGCTGGTGTATCACCGATTGCTCTTTGAAAGGACGGTGGCCAACTAGGTCAAAGTTCAAATAATTTGATAATTTATTTTAAATGAGCATTACATTTATATTTTAACAATTGTTGTATATATAACGTGTATATCTGAGTAGTAATATTTGCTGACAACATATATTGCAGTTTAAGCTACTTGTGCAAAAAAAACAACATAAAATATATATATAAAATATATATATTTGGAATACTGAATTGAGCTTCGAATACAAACTTAAACAAGTTTTGGGATATTCGAATTATTCGGCCCGGCCCGAATGCATTTGTGTATTTCTTGCTCTTTTAAATAAGAATTGCTTAAGCCTTCCTAGCCTTACACATAAAGTCACCACAAACAAAGAATTGTATAATAATTATGATATCGTATCGGACAGTATCGGTATCGGCCGATATCCAAAACCCAGATATCGGAATCGGATCGGAACTAAAAATAGTGGATCGGTGCATCCCTAATTATGAAAAAGGACAAATGTTGAGGGAACAGTTTGACATTTCCTGATCTGAGTAGCATTTGCTCTTCACATCAGAGGTCCAGCTTCTCTCACAGTGTTTGAAAGTAAACAATAACTCATCACTGTCTCAGCTAAAGACATTAAATCCTTTTTTTGTTTTAAATCTTGCAGATGAAGGAGAGAAACTGTAGGTACAAATCTGATATAATGTCCACAGTCTGTGATCTGGTCCCATGTCTTTGTCTACGTTAGCATGAGGCCATATTGATTAGAAAGAAGAACCCTAACCCTGAGTGAACAATTGGGAAAAATGATTTATCGCTACCTGCTGCTCTCAGGTCCATGTCCGTAAGTGGGCCAAACAAAATTCTGTGTTAATACAGAGCCTATGCTCTGTGAACTGGTATGTAAACAAAGGGAAAGTAAACAAAGCGGCCCCATTTTGTTAACATTCCTTTTGTTTACATACAGTTTACAAAGCCTAGTCTCTGTATTAACAACAGATTTTTTTTCAGTGCGCACACAGGTAGCAGATTGTGGAGATATTCACTGATTTAAAAAAAAAAGTGATTTGTAAACAAACGTCCAGAATGAACGAGTATGCCTTTAAAGTTAAATCCCTCAATCTGACGCCCTTTTTAATAAAAATTAAGAGGCTAAATTTGATGAATTTCGTGCTCTGAAAACAATTCTTGCTCTGGTAAACACTGTCATCCAATCAATAACATCATAACATCATCATCACAACATATCCCCAATGGGGGTGCGGCCCAAAACATTCATCCTAAATTAAACTAAATGAAACCAATTCATAAAAAGTAATTCCTTTACAATTGAAACAATAAGAAGCATATTTAAACTTAATCACATCTGGACTTAAACAGCCTTAGCATTTGAAACAAGTAAAATACAGTTAAATGTTGCGATAAAACGCTGCTGTGATAAAACCAGAACCTTTAAAATATGTGTATGATCAAGTTGGCACATTGCCTCCATCACATAAAGAGAGATTAACAGAATAAAAAACTGTGCCTGTAAGAATTAAATAAATATATTATAATGTGTATATTTAAATAATTAAACTACTATCGAACCAGATATATAATGTTAATCACATCTGGACTTACAGAGCCTTTCTGCAGTTCCTCACAGCTGGAATCAATCTCAGTCGTCCCTCTAGTGATGTGTTGTACTTCCACAGGTCCAACTCATCCAGAACCTCCTCTGACATCTTCAGCATGTAGGCCAGAGCAGAGCACTGGAACTCAGAGAGTTTCTTCGCCGATCTGTTCCATGACTTCAGGAACTCTTGGATCTCCTGATGAACTGATTGGTCGTTCATCTCCGTCAGACAGTGGAAGATGTTGATGCTTCTGTCAGGAGAGATCTCATCAGTGTCCATCTCCTTCAGGTTGTTGATGACTCTCTTGATGGTTTCAGGACTGTTGTCTGTTTGACCCAGCAGGCCTCCTAAGAGTCTCCGGTTGGACTCCAGAGAGAAGCCATGAAGGAAGCGGACAAACAGGTCCAGGTGGCCATTTTTACTTTCAAAAGATTTCTCCGCGGTGCTCTTCAGGAAGACATCCAAGGATGAATTTATATATTGTTTTCCCAGGAAACCCTTCAGTACCTCTGTGTTGCTGTGGGTGTGACAGTGGTACATGTAGACTGCAGCCAGAAACTCCTGAATGCTCAGATGAACAAAGCTGTAGACTGTTTTCTGGAAGATCACACTCTCTCTTTTGAAGTATACTGATGCCTCTGTGATATCCAGACCACACTGCTCCAGGTCTTCTTGGGAGAACATGGTGTTTCTTTTCTGCAGTTGCTCAAACGCCAGCCTCCCCAACTTCAGAAGAACTTCACTGTCGACCCCCGTCAGCTCCTGTGGACTCGTCTCATGTCCCTCTTCATACTTCTGCTTCTTCCTCTTTGTCTGAACCAACACAAAGTGTGAATACAGGCCAGTCAGGGTCTTGGGCAGCTCTCCTGTCTGATCTGTAGTCAACATGTGCTCCAGAACTGTAGCAGTGATCCAGCAGAAGACTGGGATTAGACACATGATGTGGAGGCTCCTGGATGTCTTGATGTGTGAGATGATACTGCTGGACAGCTCTTCATCACTGACTTTCCTCTTGAAGTACTCCTCCTTCTGGTTATCAGTAAAGACCCGTACTTCTGTTACCCTGTCAACACATGTAGGAGGGATCTGATTGGCTGCTGCAGGTCGGGAAGTTATCCAGATGAGAGCCGAGGGAAGCAGATTCCCCTGGATGAGGTTTGTCAGCAGCACGTTGACTGATGACTTCTGTGTGACATCAGACACAACCTCTTTGTTGTGGAAATCTAGTGAAAGTCTGCTTTCATCCAGGCCGTCAAAGATGAACAAAACTTTACAGGCAGCAAGCTTCTCTGCTGTGACCTTCTGTAATGTTGGATGGAAAACATGGAGCAGATTGAGAAGACTGTATTGCTCATCTTTGATCAAGTTCAACTCCCTGAACGAAAGCAGAATCAGCAGACTGACATCTTGGTTTTCTGAGCCCTCTGCCCAGTCCAGAGTGAACTTCTGCACTGAGAACGTTTTTCCAATTCCAGCGACGCCGTTCGTCAGGACGACTCTGATGTGTCGGATGTTTCCCCATAGGTCGGGTAAGGATTTAAAGATGTCGTTGACCTTGATTAGAGAATCAAGGATGTTCATGAAGGAAATGGTCTCAAGCTGCCATACCTCATGTTGGGTATTAACCTCAGTTCCTTCAGTCACACGTTCATATCTTTTCCTCAGACTGATTTTATGTTCATCTAAAACCTCCTGCAGACCACTATACTCTGAAAGAAAAGAAAAATGGTGGAGTAACGATTTGAGAATCTGGTGAATATTTTCATGCCAACATTAAATCAAGAATCAAGAAATAAAGGAAAAGTTTCAAATGTTGTTTTATGAAATTCATTGTCTATATTGTACAGCACAAATAACAATAATAATCCTGTTTTCAGACATGATGACATCAGCTGACAGATCTCCAGTCTTACTCTGTATAGTGCTGTTCCGGTCTGAGATGATGCACTGTCTGCAGAACCGGAGGCTGGTAGAGACTGGATCCTTCAGGAGGACTTGACACAAAGCACAGCAGGACATCAGTCCTGTGTCTGAAGGTCCAGGTTCATTAATGAACTTTAGAGGAATATCTTTGGACCGGTCACTCTTCACAGACTCTGCTCTTCCGTACTGAACCCTGCAAATTCCAAAATGTTTATTATCATATCCAGTGAATCCTTGAAAACGTTTCCATAACAAAGCTGTGAAGAGGTTTTAGGTATGTAATAGGGCTGCTCGATTATGGCAAAAATGATAATCACGATTATTTTGATTGATATTGTAATCACGATTATTAAAGACGATTACTCACTGTAGTAGGGATGCCCCAAAATGAAAATGCTGTAAATTCTTTCAACATTGCATAAATTAAACTCCCAAATGTGCTCCTCAAACATACAACTAAAAAGCCTCCCTAAATAAATAAACAGTGAAAGATGTCAAATTAATATTTTACTAGGGATGTGATTGTGAACAACTCATTTATTTTTACGTTGGGGAGGTATGAATCTACAAAAATATCAACGTATTGCCTTTTTTTTTTTACAGTGCAGGTTGAGGATATCCCCGGTTAATTTTAGCCGTAAAGCCAAAGGGCTTTTCTGTGCGGCGGCTCCCACTGGCGAGGTGTCACTGTGAATGACACCGTTACCCACCGTAACAGAGTTTCAACTGGCAACTTGCTTTTCGCTCGCGCAAGGCTTTTGTGTTTCGACTTAACATCAGTCTTGGGCGAGTACTTTAACTTTATGCTGAATAAACCATTGCACTGCAATCGCTGGAAGTGAAAGTGTTCGGGCGGGGCAGAGCGCACACAGAAGGGTTCGCTCCATTTACCACACAAGACACGGCGTGCGACACAATAATCGTTTTATTACGATTATCTTGTTTTCATGATCGAGGGACGCCAAAATCGTAATCGAAATTGAATTTCAAGGACCTTTTCGGGTTGAAGGTGGCCTCAAAATCAACTCCCTACCTACTGCCAGTTTCTAGAAGATACTTTCTTCAAGCAGTGGTACAGGAAAAAGTCTGCATCTTTCAAGAAGACCCCAATTTTAATACAGGATCATGCTCCATCGCATGCATTGAAGTACTCAATTGCATGGCTAGCCAGTAAAGGCCTTAAGGATGAAAAAATAATGACATGACCCCCTTCTTCACCTGACTTAAACCCTATTGAGAACCTGTGGGCCCTGCTTTGTTTTGACTCGACGTCATTGTAAATGAGGGTCACCCCTCAATTGGTCTCTCGAGGATAAATAAAAGTTAAATGAAATGAAATGAAAACGGGATATTTACAGTGAAGGAAATCAGTACACCTCTCGGAACAGTGTCTGGGAGGCTGTGGTTGCTGCTGCACAAAAAGTTGATCGTCAACAGATGAAGAAACTGACAGACTCCATGAATGGAAGGCTTGTGACAGTTATTGAAAAGAAGGGTGGCTATGTTGGTCACTGATTTTTTTTTTGACATGTCGGAAATTTGTATTTGTAAATTTTGAGTTGTTTTATTATTCTCACTTTAACAGATGAAAATAAACAAGTGAGATGGGGAAAAAAAATTATTTAGTTCTGCACAATAATTCTGCACAATAATAGTTGCCTAATAATAGCAAAACATATATTCTCGTAAGAAAGACAAAACCTCACTTTTACTTTCGTAAACATTCAGGTTTAGGTTCATTAACATGTTGGATTGACCAAGAGCACTGTAGTTGTTCAATAATAAAATGAATCCTCAAAAATACAACTTGCCTAATAATTGTGCACACAGTGTAGACTGCAGACTGGAGTCTCTCACAGTCAGTGCGTTTACATGCAGACTCATAATCGGATAACTAAACGAGTAAGACCTCAACAGGACTTTTAAACTGCATGTAAACACCTTTATCCGATCTACTTCGGACACAAATCGGCACAATAACGGACAAGAGAAGTCGGATAAGAACACCTAGATAATTCGTTCATTGTCGGCTTTCTCTCTGCATGTATACAGGGAGCGGATATCGCATATCGGACTTCTCGTTCTGTGCTTGTGTGCCTGCACGTGATAGGCTACACCATGGGTTATTGACGGAAGGGAACCGGACGTGGCTCTAAAACCACTTGTTGAAAGCATGGTTGAAAGGGCTACAGCGCCACCTAACATAGTGGAGACAGCCATGCATCGGACATTTATCCGATTTCTGAAAGGCCATGTATACTCAGACAAGTGACACGGTCCGTTCGAGTGTCTTGTTCGATATATGTGATAATCCAATCTAGTTGTGCCATGGAAACGCACTGACTGACTCCTATTCAAACCCCGCCTTCCTCTTCCTCTCTGGGTAGAAATGTATCTGCTAATGTAATGAGGAAGTGATCAACATGATATAATGCAGAGGGTTTTGTCTTCTCTTGGGATTTTGAGGTGGTGGCCGGCCACACCAAAACGTTACCAGCTGAATGAGTTAGTATCAGTTCACTTACTGTGTGTCTGAGGGTCCAGGTTCATTACTGAAGGTTGGAGGATCATGTTCGGACCGGTCACTCTTCATAGATAGATAGCTGGAGACTCCAGAGTCTGCTCTGTCCTCCTCTTCCTCCATATTAACACTCATCAGTCAGTCTGAGGGTGAAACAGTTAAAACTGACTGTGAGCTCAGAACAGAAAGAAGACAAACAGGTGTGTTAACAAGTAGTAACAAACTCTCTTGAATGCACACACACACACCACACACTCGCATACACGGGAAACACACACACACAGACAATGATAAGACAAGCATATACAGTTCACAGGGAGAAAACTGACAGTGACAGTAAAATAATAAAAATGTTTTCACACTCACCCTGCCTCGGCCTCAGTTTCCTTCCATCTGCTGCAAAACGGAGTCTGAAACAAACTGAATTCTTTCACTTTCAAGGTTCCCTCCCTGCACGCAGATCACCGCTGCCCCTCCCCTCTGCACCGGAAATCCTGTGTTTACTGTAACTGTGTGTGTGTGTGTGTCTGTGTGTGTGTGCTTTTTATGAGCGACTTTGGACCTGATTTTTGTAAAGTTGCTTACAAATATTGGTTATTGCTGGTCAGGTTTGTTGGTGATTGTTTCTAAACTGCAGTCCCTTATTTGGGCTTTCTGTTCATGCATAAAATAAAGTTTAAATGCGCTCTATCCAAGCAACTGGTTTTGATTATGAGAGACAATATTGTTGATGTGGATAAATGATCATAAAAACAACCTCTCAATCAACCCATTGTCCCGAGTATGTCACACCTCATTATTTCCGCATTCATTTTCAGAAACATAAACACACTGGGAACATTTTTCACCTGACGGAGTTTGTGCCAACCAGTGTTGGGGCGTAAGAAACAAAAAAAATCCAGTTTCATGAAATCAGACAAAGACTTAATTCATGATAACTGTTTAATGGATCGATACGAAACTCAGACTCAGTAGTATATAGATATGTTATTGATAGATTATTTTAATACAAGAGCACATTTAGACATGAAACTGTGGGAAATTACCCGGCTCGTCATTGAATGAGTCATAAGTGTAACTAGATTTATTTCCTGCTGAAAATGCATGTGAACGAGGGATGGTCACAAGCTGACCCTAAACGGGATACCTGAAAGAGTATGAAGATTCAAAAAATGGCCAATTAGTATAAATATGGTATAATAGTATATTACCCACAATGTATTAAAGATGTGGAATATATAGAAGCCCTTTACTGCATGTCTTCCTCCCTCACTCTCTCTCTCCCTCCCTCCCTCCCTCCCTCCTTCTCTCTCTCCCTCCCTCTCCCTCTCTCTCTCTTCAATCTATACTTGACTGTCAAACAAAGGTGAAAAAACACCAAAAACATACATTTGAAAACAACGTAAAATCAAGTCAATGGTTTGTAATAATATCATTGATTAAAAATGATTTTTAAATTGTTGATCAAACACTTAGCAGTGCTATAGTTTAAAGGCATATAATACTGTATTTTCATTTAAGGTCAAGGTCACTTTCATTTATTTAGCACTTTATAAGAACCTAAATTCACCAAAGTGCTTTACATAAAATACATAAATTAAAATACAACAGCACACATTAAAAAAAAAAAAAAAAAAAAACTTACAGCAATGACACAAAACAATTCATTAAAACGTAAAAGCCTGTGAAAAAAGGTGAGTTTTAAGAGTGGACTTGAAGGTTTCCAGAGACTCAGATGAGCGAATATGGTGTGGTAAGCTGTTCCAAAGTTTTTGGGCAACCACGGAGAATGCACGATCGCCTTTAGTTTTAAGCCTGCTGCTTGGCACATCCAGAGATAAGCTGTTTGCAGACCTCAGAGCTCTGCTTGGTCTGTGGACCTGTATGAGTTCCGCCAAGTACAGGGGGCCATACCATTTAAAACTTTAAAAACAAACATCAGGATCTTAAAATCTATTCTGAAGCGGACCGGAAGCCAGTGCAGGGAGGCCAGAACAGGGGTTATGTGCTCCCGCTTCTTTGTGCCTGTCAGAAGACGAGCAGCATTTAAAAACAAAGTAGTGTCCCACAAAAAAATCCCTCTGAATGATGACTTCTGCCCCACTAGAATGTGTGGTGGTGAGTTTATCTGCACAGTCCTCCTCTCTCTGGCTGTATTTTACATAGTAACATTTGTTGGTTGTGTTTTGTTAAGACAAGATTCAGACTTAGTTCCACCCCAGCTCCTACACAGCCCCCAGTGTGCTATTATGCACTAAATTAAATGTACATATGGATATTATAATTACTTTCTACAAAATCTGCTAGGAAATAAAACCCAAAATTCTACACACTGCAGGTTTAAAGGTGAAGTAAGCGGTTTATTTATGTTAATATGAGTGTAAAATCGCTCTTTATTCATACAGTGATTACTTACATAATGTGCACGTTTCATAAAGCCGATCTCTCAGTCAGCTGCTTTGCATGTAATCGGCAAATAAACTTATCGAAGTATCCCGAAATTTTTATCCAATCAGAAGAGAGAACTCTACAAACCGACACTCGTCTCACTCATATATAGTATATACACTCCATGGTCTCACTGCCGGTGCACGCCAGAGCGACACATGGGTGAATGTGTATGCACCTACAATGGCGGAGCAGGTAAAAATCCTTCCCAAGTTCTGTTTTGATGGTTTTTATCATGTTTTATCACACTTATGGATCTGAGATGATGCTAGATAACTCGCTGCTTGAAGGCCGCAGTGCATTAATGTGGTGACGTAGGGACAAGCGAGGGGGCTGCTAACTGACAGGAATTAAGCTAAAAGAACCATTCCACTTACAGCACCTTTAATTCCCAATAAACTGTAAATAATTTTATATTCTATAATGAAACACACAATCGGCAATTATAACAGCATAAGCAAGAGCAAGAGCTCAAATCCTCTGGGACGGGGTATTTAAGAGTTAATACACACACACACACACACATCATACACAGGAGACAAAATTAAAACTCACAGACTCGTGCTGTAAAGTTGACCATTTAATATTCGACTTGAATAAGCTTCTCAACATACTGTCTGAAGATCACATGTGGGTATCAAAACATAAAACAACTATTTGTGTGTGTGTGTGTGTGTGTGTGTGTGTGTGTGTGTGTGTGTGTGTGTGTGAGTAAAGAATAAAGAAATGTTTACACAAAAAAAAAAAACATGAAATTATCACACATAACCTTTCAACCTTTCATATAAGAGGCTGCAGCGCACTCCAGTGACACAAAAGCAAATCAACTCACAACAAGTCACTGTATTCAGTTAAAGAACAGAAGGAGGGCTACAATTACTCAGAGTAAAAGGCTATTAGATAAAACAGTGAATATCTCCTCATGATCCGCTACCTGAAACAATATCCATTGTTAATACACAACCTAGGCTCTGTAAATGGCCATGTTAATAGCTACTGTGGGCTCCCTTTGTTTACATACCATTTGTTGGGGCGGCAGTGGCGAAGTGTGTAGGGAGATCGCCTCTGGAGTGCAGGGTCGGAGGTTTGATTCCCCGCCTACCCGCCACATGTCGAAGTGTCCCTGGGCAAGACACTGAACCCCAAATTGCTCCCGATGGTTCAGAAAGCGTCTTGCATGGCAGCTACTGCCATCGGTGTTTGAGTGTGTGTATAAAAATGTGTTAAGATATGTATGTAAAGCGCTTTGGAAGCGCATTGTGACCCTGGTCTGTGAAGGGCGCTCTATAAACAAAGCTTACCTACTTACTTGTTAAAATACCAGTTTACAGAGCCTAGGCTGTGTGTATCAACACTAGAATGTTTTTCCAGTACAGACAGGTAGCAGATCATGAGGAGATATTCACTGAAGTAGCTCCTCAGTGATGAAACTGACTCATTTTTTTATTTTTATTTTTCTAACCTTTATTCATACAGGTAAATCCCATTGAGACCGAAGACTCTTTTGCAAGGGAGACCTGTTCATATTCCCACGTTACCAATCTCACACACATTCATACACTGATAGCAGGCTAACTATCGACATTCACACGAGGCAAGGTGGGTGAAGTGTCTTGCCCAAGGACACAACAATTATGACACAGGTGGCAGGGCGGGGATCGAACCTCCAACCCTTTGATCATCGGCCAACCTGCTCTACCACCTGAGACACAGTCGCCCATGACGGGATGTGAGGAGATATTCACTGAAGTAGCTCCTCAGTGCTGTAACTGACTGATGAAGGGATGTGAGGTGCTGTCCAACATGGAGCTCAGCTTGGCTCTGACCCTCCAGCGGGTCCAGTGAGCAGCCCAGGACAGAGCTGGATTTATTAATCACTTTATTCAGTTTGTTCCTGTCAGCAGCCGCGATGCTGCCACTCCAGCACACAACACCAAAGCATATGGCCAAAGCTCGTACAGCTTTTTAAGAGTATAAATCAAGCATTTTCCAGACTTTCAAGACACTGTACGAACTCTGCCGATGCTTCCACAGAGTCACAGGAAGTCCTCAGGAGCCCTGCACTCCAAAATAATAATAATAATGGATTGGATGTATCTAGCGTTTTCTAGGCACTTAAAGCGCTTCACAGGGTTCTAGGTTCCATTCATTCACACACCGCCATAACGGTGGCGAAAGCGTGGCTGCCATTCAGCGCTTATGGCCCCTCCAACCACCACAAACATACAGCAGTCGTACACATTAACACAAGGCCAGGTGGGTGAAGTGTTTTGCCCAAGGACACAACAAACATGACACAAAAGGAATGGAGGGAATCGAACCGCCAACCCATCGATTGTTGGCCGACCCGCTCTACCACCTGAGCCAGAGTCGCCCCAAAAGACCTGAGTCTCTCCAACAGATAAAGTATCCAAAAACATTCACGTCTGTTTCTTGAGATCTTTAATGAGCATTGGCTCATTTTTCTCAAGGGTTTTGTAGAAGATTCCTTTAGCGATAACACCACCAGCTTTCAGACATCCAGAGAAGAGCTCCCTCATCTTGTCCTGAGAGGTCCTCAGAGCTCTGATTCTAACATAGCTCTCTGGTTGGAGGACTTTTTCAACAAGGAGATGATCCAGAATGGGTCCAATGCAGCTCACTCTCTGGATCAGATCTACTCGATGTTTATCCACAAATTCACTCGTCCGCTCGTCTGCAGAAAAAAGGGAAAATGATCCAAAAGACTGAATGGATTTACCAAGTTAAAACATTTCTCATAAAGACAGGCTTCATTACCAGATGCTATAAAACGTCTTCTTTCTATATTCAAAGTGTGGACGACTGAAACTAATCAAATATCAAAATACTGATATTCTGATTATGTAACAGTAGTTTCTGAAGTTCAGTGTGTATATTGCATTCACTCAGCTGTCGAGTGTTTACTGTTGATATAGAAGCTAATGGTGTTACTGGGGCTACTGTTAAATGTTTAACACAAATCATTCAGCACATTAATATGTTCTAATGTTTGTGCACAGTGTGTTTAGACTACAACATGTTGACACTAGATGGCAGTATGCACCTGGTCCATGGCTGTGTTCGGAAAGCCATACTAACGTCCTACTCATACTCATTTTGACTTCAATTTGAGTATGTGACGGTTGGGTATGCGAGTTTGGGTATGCGAGAAATTCCCGGGTTTGAGTACTAATTTCCGGGAAAATTTTGGGTATGGATCGATTGGATACTTTTCCTACTCAACCGCCCCACAATGCATTGGGTCAATTCTACCCGCCCAGGAAAATGAAATATTTTCGAGCAAGTTGCTAGGCAACGACATTGTTTGGGGTCCACGATCTGACAACTGTACGTGCAGTCATTCATAAAACTCTTACAATAGATAAGAGATGAAGAAAAATACCAACAACATTAGAGTCACTAAGAGATGAAGAAAAATACCAACAACATTAGAGTCACTAAGAGATGAAGATAAATACCTCACAACATTAGAGTCACTAAGAGATGAAGATAAATACCAACAACATTAGAGTCACTAAGAGATGAAGATAAATACCTAACAACATTAGAGTCACTAAGAGATGAAGATAAATACCTAACAACATTAGAGTCACTAAGAGATGAAGATAAATACCTAACAACATTAGAGTCACTAAGAGATGAAGATAAATACCAACAACATTAGAGTCACTAAGAGATGAAGATAAATACCTAACAACATTAGAGTCACTAAGAGATGAAGATAAATACCTAACAACATTAGAGTTACTAAGTGAAATGAGTGATGTGAGTCTGATAGTGGAGAGAGATCAGAACAGATCGCTGTTCCACACACCGCGGCTCGTCCAGCTCAACTCACAGACAGCTGAGTGCTGATGAGCCAGACAGAGAGCGTCGGAGGGATCCTCCGCCTCCAAACATAATTATTAGTGCTGTCAGTTTAACGCGTTATTAACGGCGTTAACGCAAACCCATTTTAACGGCGTCAATTTTTTTATCGTGCGATTAACGCTCTTTATGGGAAACATTGTGGTTTTTTCACAAGCTGTTGAATCAACTAGAAATGTTAGAACAACTGAAACACCACAAGCTATTCATCTGGCTCGCAGGTAAGTTACTGTTAAGTCAACCGGAACATGTCTTGCAGCGTAATTTCACATTAAAATCATTTAACTGGCAAAACGGCGAAACGTCAAGTCTATTCTGACTTTTATTTTGAAGCAGAAACCGGAACCTAGCACTTCCTAGCTCAGCTGCGCGACCTTTACTAGTATTGTCTTCTGTGTTGTGACTCAGGGACTACGCTGAAAAAGAACAGAAAAGAAAGCTTGTCATTTGCAAAATACTTACTTATAACCCTGCGCGCACACCAAAACCTCCATGAATGTTAGTGGTAGCCCCCAGTCATTAATTTTCACTTTAATTTTCGCTACGAAGGGCGACTGCCTCGGCTGCAGCAGCGCCATGGCAACCACCTGTGTCCACTCCACACACAGTCTGAAATAAGCCGTGGATGAAAGACTCCCAAAACATTTAGGCCTACAACAACCAGTTTCATTTAGCCTTAATACTAATTTGTTTTATATAGGCTAGCCTATGTTGTTTTATGGTTTGGTTTTTAAATAAAAAAAATAAGTTCCAATTATGTTTGTGAATGCTGTTCTATGGGGTGGCGGGGAATACATTGTTATTTGCACTGAATTGCAAATTATGATATTTTAGAAGCAATACACTGAATTACAATGGTGTAGACTCTACTTGTAATTCAGTGTATTTCTTCTAAATATCACAATTAGAATGGGTGTGATAAGAGCATTTAAATGAGAAACAATAATGGGACAAAAAGAAAATCAAGGGACATTGAGGCTAGAATAGATAAAAATGCGATTAATCGCGAGTTAACTATGACATTAATGCGATTAATCGCGATTAAATATTTTAATCGTTTGACAGCACTAATAATTATAAAACAAGAGGTCTAAAACACAGATGATGAACACAGGACTGTATAAATCTAGTTCAATGTCTAACCTGTAGAGGGCGGTTATACGCTAAACAGCGTCTAAACTGCCTGAATCTTACAAGAAGAAGAAGAAATTCTTCATTGCTTGAGTATACTTCAACTGAAAACGTTTCGACGCACCTCGCATAATCTTTGAGTACCGTAGTTTCCGCACTATAAGCCGCACTGTAAGTTGCAGGTGTTATAATGTTTAATTACCATGTAAGAATTTGTGCACAGAGGGGATTGTCGGGAAAGAGATGGCTGCTTGAGGAATCTCCCATTTATTAACATTTCAACAAACAACATGCATATTTGCATAACGTATTCAAGTGTTACCATTTTGTGCAATAGCTACTAGGGATGGGCACGAGTGTTTTCACTACTCGTGTGATCGCTTGCATTCCTCGAGGAATGCAAGCGATTCCTCGTTAAACTTTTTTCAATTTTTAGAACGCAACGCATCTGTCTGCAGAACAACGGTTCACCGCAATAAAGCGCTCAATCCTTATTGTCAAACAGTCACAGTTGCCATATGATATTAAGGATTTATTCCCACAAAACACATTTTCCTCACTGAAAGTAATAAATAGACGGGCCACAATTTAATCCGATCGAGTAGGTCTGCGTTGGGGAGAAAAAAAGCATGGGCTGTAGCTGTAACAAAAAAATAGCCTAAGTGACCATTTAAAATAAGAAGGGCAGCAAATAATATTAAATGATTGTCCTACAATTTAAATACATATAAATAACTCACCAAAGCAGATAGTTGTAGGCCTATATCCAACCGCGTAATGCTCACTCCGTGTCCGTGAATAATTACCGCGACTTATTCCTCATTAACGGAACGTTACACCGGTCGGTTTTTGAATCTTATCTCCATATTCCCTATTGAAGGCTTCTTAACTGTTGTTGGCTCGGAGCGAATGTGCCTGAAGTAAGCCTTGCTTCTTCTTTACTTTTCTTTCCAAGCGGAGAGCACCTTGCATGCTCACCTGGAATCTAGGCTACTCATTACTAACTGAGTGTAACAGGTGTCATCTCCACTTTTTATAAACGTAATTTTATCATCTGCTTTGAAATAATTGGACAGTTATATTCCTGAACATGTTCTGGAGAAAGGAGAGACCGTGTTCAGCTCCGCGGTGCCGTGGAGAACACAGGCTGCGCTGCGGTGGCACGGAGGTGGCAGTTATTTGCAGTTGCTTTTTGACACAACGCTCAGTTTATTGCACTTGCATCAAAATATTTAATTTTGTTAAACTTTATTTTATCCTAAAGGCTACAAACACTAAAAACAACAAAAAAAACGATTTTCCTCATCCACCAATCGAGATCATTTGAAACGAGGAGTACTCGAGTACTCAATTACTAACGCCCATCCCTAGAAGCTACAGAACATATACTGTGCTGTGTAATAACAGGATCGAAAAATTGGGAAAAAGTCGCGGCTTATAGTCCGAAAAGTACGGTAGACAGTATGTAGATGGTGAGTATGTAGAATGTAGGACGCTATTATGGCTTTCCGAACACAGCCTATGAAGTGACACTGCTCAGGTGTTTTAAGGTGACAGGTGAACAAAGATGAAGCAAACACACAAAGTAGCCTGAACTCTAGGGCTGTCCCCGACTCAGAATTTTCTCAGTCGAATCGGATCTGCCTGTTCAAACCAGAGATTCGACTATTCGTGTTACTATTTGTCAATCAGAAAAGTGCATTGGAGTGAGATATTTGACCAACCGTTAATCCGAAAACAGTTGAAAACAGACTTTAAGACCACCGAAAACAGAGCTTAAAATAAACAACCTCCAGGTTGGATATATTTAAAAATCAGTTTACAAGTGAACCGGGGAGTTGGAGCGCAGCTGAAGCGCGAGCGTGCCCGAGCCTCGGCGAGCCGGTGAGAGAGAAACAACACAGAGCCGGTGACGGCTGCAGAGAATGGTGATTCGCGCCAGTAAAAAAGACGAGATGCTCGCGGTCTACAGGGGCTTAATTGTTTCCAAGGCGACCTATCTTTATTACAGCACATAGCAGAGCAGAATCAATAGGCATATCATCATCTTCAACCGCTTATCCGAAATCGGGTCGCGGGGGCAGCAGCTTGAGCAGGGAACCCCAAACTTCTCTTTCCCGGGCCACTTCAACCAGCTCTGACTGGGGGATCCCGAGGCGTTCCCAGGCCAGCGTGGAAATATAATCTCTCCACCTAGTCCTGGGTCTTCCCCGAGGCCTCCTCCCAGCTGGACGCTCCTGGAACACCTCCCTAGGGAGGCGCCCTGGGGGCATCCTTACCAGATGCCCGAACCAACTCAACTGACTCCTTTCAACGCAAAGGAGTAGCGGCTCTGCCCCGAGTTCCTCACGAATGACTGAGCTTCTCACCCTATCTCTAAGGGAGATGCCAGCCACCCTCCTGAGAAAGCCCATTTCGGCCGCTTGTACCCGCGACCTCGTTCTTTCGGTCATTACCCAGCCTTCATGACCATAGGTGAGGGTAGGAACAAAGATCGCCCGGTAGATCGAAAGCTTTGCCTTACGACTCAGCTCTCTTTTCGTCACAACAGTGCGGTAAAGCGAGTGCAAAACCGCCCCTGCTGCTCCGATTCTACGGCCAATCTCACGCTCCATTGTTCCCTCACTCGCAAACAAGACCCCGAGGTACTTGAACTCCTTCACTTGGGGTAAGGACTCATTCCCTACCTGTAGTAGACAATCCATCGGTTTCCTGCTGAGCACCATGGCCTCCGATTTAGAGGTGCTGATCCTCATCCCAACCGCTTCACACTCGGCTGCAAACCGATCCAATGAGAGCTGAAGGTCACAGGCCGATGATGCCATCAGAACCACATCATCCGCAAACAGCAGAGATGAGATCATCAGACCACCAAACTGCAACCCCTCCCCACCACGACTACGCCTTGATATCCTGTCCATAAATATCACAAACAGGATTGGTGATAAAGCGCAGCCCTGGCGGAGGCCAACCCCCACCGGAAACGAGTCTGACTTACTACCGAGAACCCGTACACAGCTCTCGCTTTGAGCGTACAGAGATTGGATGGCCCTGAGAAGAGACACCCTCACCCCATACTCCCGCAGCACCCCCCACAGTATCTCCCGGGGAACCCGGTCATAAGCCTTCTCCAGATTTACAAAACACATGTAGACTGGATGAGCAAACTCCCAAGCTCCCTCTAGGATCCTTGCGAGAGTGAAGAGCTGGTCCGTTGTTCCACGGCCAGGACGGAATCCGCATTGTTCCTCTTCAATCTGAGGTTCGACTATCGGCCGAACCCTCCTTTCCAGCACCTTGGAGTAGACTTTGCCGGGAAGGCTGAGAAGTGTGATACCCCGGTAGTTGGAACACACTCTCTGGTCCCCCTTTTTAAAAATAGGAACCACCACCCCGGTCTGCCACTCCTTCGGCACTGTACCCGACTTCCACGCAATGTTGAAGAGGCGTGTCATCCAAGACAGCCCCTCCACACCCATTGCTTTCAGCATTTCTGGACGGATCTCATCAACCCCCGGGGCTTTGCCACTGTGGAGTTGTTTGACTACCTCAGTGACTTCCACCAGGGAAATTGACGATGATCCCCCATCAGCCTCCAGCTCTGCCTCCAACATAGAGGGCGTGTTAGTCGGATTCAGGAGTTCCTCAAAGTGCTTTTTCCACCGACCGACTACCTCCTCAGTTGAGGTCAACAGTGTCCCATCCTTACTGTACACAGCTTGGATAGTTCCCCGCTTCCCCCTCCTGAGGTGCCGGACGGTCTTCCAGAAACACTTTGGTGCCGACCGAAAGTCCTTCTCCATGGTTTCTCCGAACTTCTCCCACACCCGCTGCTTTGCCTCTGACACGGCAGAAGCTGCAGCCCTTCGGGCCTGTTGGTACCTTGCAACTGCCTCAGGAGTCCCCCGAGATAACATATCCCGGAAGCACTCCTTCTTCAGTCGGACGGCTTCCCTGACCACCGAGGTCCACCACGGCGTTCGAGGGTTACCGCCCCTTGAGGCACCTAAGACCTTGAGACCACAGCTGCCTGCCGCGGCTTCAGCAATGGAAGTTTTGAACATCGACCACTCGGGTTCAATGCCCCCAACCTCCACAGGGATGCTAGAAAAGCTCTGCAGGAGGTGCGAATTAAAGATCTCTTGAACAGGGGCCTCCGCTAGACGTTCCCAGTTCACCCGCACTACCCGTTTGGGCTTACCAGGTCTGTCCAGAGTCTTCCCCCACCCTTTGACCCAACTCACAACCAGATGGTGATCAGTTGACAGCTCTGCCCCTCTCTTCACCCGAGTGTCCGAGACATGCGGCCTCAGATCAGATGATACGATCACAAAATCGATCATCGACCTTCGGCCTAGGGCGCTCTGGTACCATGTACACTTATGAGCATCCTTATGATCGAACATGGTGTTTGTTATAGACAAACCATGACCAGCACAGAAGTCTAACAACAAACGACCACTCGGGTTCAGATCAGGGAGGCCGTTCCTCCCAATCACGCCTTTCCAGGTGTCTCCATCATTGCCCACGTGCGCGTTAAAGTCTCCCAGCAGAACTATGGAGTCCCCTACCGGAGCCCCATGCAGGACTCCGTTCAGGGTCTCCAAGAAGGCCGAATACTCTGAACTGCTGTTTGGTGCATACGCACAAGCAACAGTCAGAGTCTTCCCCCCCACAACCCGGAGGCGTAGGGAGGCGACCCTCTCGTCCACCGGGGTAAACTCCAACGTAGTAGCGCCCAGCCGGGGGCTCGTGAGTATCCCCACACCGGCCCGGCGCCTCACACCTTGGGCAACTCCAGAGAAGAATAGAGTCCAACCCCTGTCCAGAAGTACGGTTCCAGAGCCAAGACTGTGCGTGGAGGTAAGCCCCACCAGATCTAATTGGTAGCGCTCCACCTCCCGCACCAGTTCCGGCTCCTTCCCCCACAGCGAGGTGACGTTCCACGTCCCCAAAACCAGCCTCTGCCGCCCGGGTCTGGTCCATCGTGGTCCCCGCCCTTCACTGCCACCCTTTAGGCAGCGCACCCGACCCCAGCGGTTCCTCTGACGAGTGGTGGGCCCATCAGTTGTAGAGGGAGTTTGTGCCACGTAGCTTCTTCGGGCTGTGCCCGGCCGGGCCCCGTGGCAGACCCGGCCACCAGACGCTCGCAGGCGGGCCCCCTTTCTGGGCCTGGCTCCAGACGGGGGCACCGGGCTTCCTCCGGGCAGGGTCACACTTCCTCTATCTCGTTTTTTCATGAGGTCTTTTTGAACCATTCTTAGTCGGGCCCCTCACCCGAGACCACTTTGCCTTGGGAGACCCTACCAGGAGCACTAGGCTCCGGACAACACAGCTCTCAGGTTCACAGGGGCACACAAACCTCTCCACCACGGTAAGGTGATGGTTCCCGGAGAGGCATATATGGTGCGCAATTTGCACAGCGCAAACGTATACATCTGCTTTGGTTTTTTCTTTTGCCATTTCCTCTTTAGTTTTCACCACTCTTCTTCTATGGCGTTTGACCTGACGTGACACATTACCGCCACCTATTGCCCTGGCATGATAACGTCAGTGTTTTTGCTGTTATTTTTCTTTTATTATAATGTACACATACTGAAAAAAAAACGAAGAATCTGCGTCGACCGCGGGGGTTCTCGACTGATGATTCGAATCATCGACTTTCAGGGGGCAGCCCTACTGAACTCAAATTAGGACAAGCTCAAGTTAAAGTAACGGTAGTAGCCAGAGCTGCCCTGGGACAGACTGACGGAAGCGTGGCTGCCATTCAGCGCCTACGGCCCCTCCGACCAACACCTCAAACATACAGCAGTCATACACATTCACACCAGGCAAGGTGGGTGAAGTGTCTTGCCCAAGGACACAACAACCATGACACAGGTGGCAGGGCGGGGAACGAGCCGCCAACCCCTTGATCACTGGCCGACCCGCTCTACCACCTGAGACTCAAGTCATTTATACAGAAGACGTCACACTACGTGCACCTACCGTCTGCCATGGGATCTACACCAGCTGCTCCAGCTGAGGGGCCTGCAACTGAAACAAATACATTATAGACATATACACACGTTTGTAAATACTGCCCTTATATGTATGTGTGTGTGTGTGTGTGTGTGTGTGTGTGTGTGTGTGTGTGTAGTATCTTACCTTCTGAATCAGCAGGGGTTTGATAGTCATCTGAAATTAAATTAAACAGAACATAATGTTGACAGCTGAAGAAAAGGTTCAATATTATGACATTTCAGCTTGAGTAATAATAAGAATGATCTCATTACATTAGGTGACATTACAATTAGATAATGCTTTTATTTAAAGCCATTTACAATGAGTGCATTCAACCATGCATGTCATTACAACCCAGACATTGCAAGAACGATGGTAGGATGGCCTAGAGGAAGAGGAGCCGACCAGTAACCATGAGGTCTCTGGTTCCTCTTCCCAGTAACCATGAGGTCTCTGGTTCCTCCTCCCAGTAACCATGAGGTCTCTGGTTCCTCCCAGTAACCATGAGGTCTCTGGTTCCTCCTCCCAGTAACCATGAGGTCTCTGGTTCCTCCTCCCAGTAACCATGAGGTCTCTGGTTCCTCCTCCCAGTAACCATGAGGTCTCTGGTTCCTCCTCCCAGTAACCATGAGGTCTCTGGTTCCTCCCCCCAGAAACCATGAGTTCTCTGGTTCCTCCCAGTAACTATGAGGTCTCTGGTTCCTCCCAGTAACCATGAGGTCTCTGGTTCCTCCTCCCAGTAACCATGAGGTCTCTAGTTCCTCCTCCCAGTAACCATGAGGTCTCTGGTTCCTCCCAGTAACAGTTCAACACTTTTGTAAGTTTTTTCAATATTCAAGGAACAAGTAAACTGGAATTTCCACTAATTGTCACACATTTAACGGCACGTAAATACAAATCAAATTGCTACAACCATATTTATATTTAAGTTTATTTTCAGTATGCATTGGTGTTTGGACAATACATTTATTTTGGCTCACTTTAGTTTCTCACTGGCATTTATAACATTAAATATTTAATCCCAGGTTTAGGACAAAATGTTTCATGTTTTTAATATTGTATGTTGGTAAATCATTTCATAAGTTAAATAGTTAATTGACAACTAACCTTTTCGAATTCCACAGCTCCATACTGGTTCACACAGCGCTTCACCCTCTTTAGTGGGAGGTTCTGAAAGTTTCAGGCAGATGACTCCGTCTGGATTCTCAATGTAAACTTCATAGAAATTTGGGTCTCTGCCTTCATGTCTGAGAGTTATCTCCTGCATACAAACAGAATAAAGAGAGAGGAGTTAGTAAAGTTAAATTGTTCACCACAAAAACAAAAGAAACGTTTCCTGATCAAACCAGGTTTATTCCTGTTATACTATTTTATTTGGATGACACAACTTGGAAAGAACATTTTTGAATGTGCAGAGAGACAGACTGTTCTTTTTGAGGATTCTGGTAACATATTCAGAACAGCAGTTGTTGTGATGTATTTATATTGTGTATTGTTGTTTTTGTTTCTCGACATCATTGCAAATGAGGGTAACCCCTCAATTAATACCTCAAGTTTAAATAAATGTTAAATAAATAAATATTATCCTATAGTATCTTACATAATTGCGAGCCATGATTCACTTTGTACACAGATTTAATTGCTTTTTTAACAGTACAAACCTTTGGGGTAATTTCTGCAGTGTCGATGTCTGCTGTGAGTTGAAAACCTTTTTCTAATTTCAGGCTCTTGTCTGGGTGAGGCTTCTTGATTATTTTGTACCCTTCGCTGTTCTCCTCCTTGTTCACTTCCTGGGAAAAAAAAGCATTATAAGCCTAAAGCTGAATGAAACAATATAGTTGAGCACAGTTTACTATCCTGACTGGGAAGAAAATACAAGAACAGTGATTTTAGGGCGGAGGGCATTCAATGAGAATAAAGTCATCAATTAGAAAACATTTTGCAAAAAAAAGTCAAATATTTGGTAATAACCAGATATACAGTCAGAAGAGCTTATGCAGTAGCAAAAACTAAACATTGTAGGTCATTTATATTCATAACACACCCACATCAGCATATTAAAGAATTTAGTTTTTATACCGAATAGTTACAGTTAGGTGCTGTGCTGTTTTAGAAAGCTCTCAATGAATCCAGGCAACTACAAGAAATCTCCTGAGAGAATACAACTCTTTTTTTCTTTTTCAAGAGAGGCCTGAATTCAGATCTAATGTTTCACATTTGTGGCAGCAAGATATTCAATAACCTGTTGTACAGCAGGATCATGTGGGATCAGGTAAACATGTAGTTTGAGGAACGGTGTGTTGGGTTTATAGTATATCAACACGTCGCAGCGGATTTCCAAGAAAAACCCGATCAGCTGCAGGACCGGGATCAGGACTGCTCTCAGAGAAAACACTGGTTCAGGTAACTTGACATGAGTCGCTGTGACCTGAGACACTTTTTCCACCACATCTCCACAGTCATCGATGTGTAGGACTGCAAACTCTTTTATTATTGCAGGGTTGTCATCTGCACAAAATACAAGCACAAACAACTAGTGAAGAGAAAATTATTGGATTATGTTTTATATATATGATAGAGATTTTAAAAGTTAGTACATTTATTATTTATTTCCTCATGTGCATTTACCTATGCAGATCCAGTGTGAAAGGTAAACTTCATCGAACTTCCCGGCAATGACTGTGACGTCCATTAGGGCACTTGCGGGCATGTATTTGATGTTTTTCATCCTCTCCATGTGTTTCTCCCAAGAGCAAAACTGGAACTTGAAGCTGACATTGTCCTTACAGACCCAGCGCAAGCCGGAGACACTACATTCAAAGTTTCCTGCTTCTGACTGTAGACTAAGTGGTAAAGGAGAAAACAAATGAGTTTGTGTTTATGCACAAAACTACTGAATAAGAAGTAATGGAATACATGTAGAGAAGTAGTCAAAAGTCTGGGGAAACTTCTCATTCAATGGTTTTTCTTTAATAGCCAAGCACGAGAAGGGCCTGGGACCGCTTTTTTGCAAAGCAACGCGGTTCCCAAGCCCTGCTGGGCAGGGAACCCTATTGTTTTCGTAAGGATTATTAAATATTATTCGTATAATTATACTCGGCTAGAACTGGTTTCACAGCCCAAACCGTAAGTCTGTGCGACAAAACCAAATAGCAGAGCTAGTACAAACCCATGAAGCGTACGCAGACACAAAACCTTAGACATGCCAGCCACTAAGTGGCGCTACAACCAAGGACAACGCATTTTAGCATTTAACTCCAAAACCGAACATCCCACATTCGAAAACCTTACATCCCCGGATTCTGTGAAGTGAGCGGTCGACGACGCTATGGACCAGAGTTGCGTCGGAGGCTTGACCCCCATGTTCTAGTTTGTATTATGTTATTATGTTCGACACTGTACATCAACACAGAAGACATCAAAATAATAAAATAATTATTAAGCACTTTAACAGAAATCGAAGTTAGATGTATCAATCTATCTATCCATCATCTAAGCTGTCATCAAGGCAACCGGTGGCTATTTTGAAGAATCTAAGAATATCAAATATTTAGATTTATTTGACACATTTTTGTGTTTACTAAATGATTCCAAGTGTTATTTAATAGTGTTGATGTCTTCAGTATAAATCTACAATGTCGAAATAATAATAATAAATAATAATGATGATGAACATTAAACTTTAAGATGTGTTCAAACATTTGACTGGTGCTAAAGATTGTAAGAGTATCTGCATTGAGTGAAATGTATTGCCAATAAAATTATCATATAGTCTCGGTATAACCTGCAAGAGCAAAGATAAACATTTTGATTTTCCTTTTGTTCAAAACCAGCCAAGCGTTACTTCTTTCTACAGTTAGATTTTGCTGTGACGCCATATTTAGAATGTTATCTTTACCTGTAAATTGGAGCCTCGTCTGCATCTGTACTGTTCACTTCAGGTTCAAGTTTAGTCCAGTCACTGGAATCCTGCTGCAGTGGACAATCATTTTTGTGAATATTATTTCATAATCACAATAAATGATAACTTTGACCACCTCTATTGTAGGCTCAGGCTGGCCATGGAACAGCCCCTTGTTATTTTTTTTTCCAAAATATATTTGAACCTTTATTTGATAGAAGTAGAGAGACATAGTTGGAATGTGGAGAGAGGTGGTGGGCCGACGCACATTTATCCATTATCCACAACAAACCAACAAGTAGTCGGCCTCAAAATGCACTCGACTTGCTGAGATCTGAAGTCAGCCATGATTCATTGAAATTGTTTTCAATCTTGACGCAGTACAACAAGCAAACATAACAAATCTCTATGTGCAGACAGGCAGGTACATACACGTAGGCTACACATGCACACAGTCAGAAAGACACTGGAATGACACAGAAAATAAGATAGCCCACGGAATTAACAACGAAAATGTTTTGGGATGTGTGTACATCTTCACTAAATAGTATCTGGGGAAATTGTAGGCTAAAAGTGTGCAAATGCTCAACATAGGTAGCATGATAATAGTAGCCTATAGAGTGTTGTGCACAACCTCGTCCTTGCTGGTTTGGAGGTGACCCTAGTGTGTGTGTGTGTGTGTGTGTGTGTGTGTGTGTGTGTGTGTGTGTGTGTGTGTGTGTGTGTGTGTGTGTGTGTGTGTGTCATGTCAGAAAGAGTTGAAATTGTACATGGCAATGAGTTAAAATAATGATAATATAAGTTTGAAATAGTAATACTGGAGGACTTCACACTGTACCACTGCTCCTCTCACCTTTTTGTCATCGTCTGGCAGGTTTTTCAGCACATTCAGTTTGACATCAGATTGATCTGATGGAGAGAATAAGTCAAAGAAACAGAACTATAACTAAACCATGAATTCGGTGACATTCAAATTGCTTGAATATTTTATCTACCAAAAATGTATTTGATATACAGTATATTTCTAACAATGGCACAATGTACAATGAGCACAAGCTCAATTTATGAAAATATTTTAATGTTATTTAACAGTTTGATGAATGAGAGCCATTGGTTCATTACTCACGTTTCTTTGGTTTCTCAGCTCTGAAAGGCATGCCAGTGATCCTGTAGGATGAACACAATCCTAAAGTCATGGATCAGGTTTAAAATAATTGTTCATTCTTTGAGTTA
The DNA here is from genome assembly GCA_949357725.1 of Hyperoplus immaculatus. Lineage (NCBI taxonomy): Eukaryota > Metazoa > Chordata > Actinopteri > Uranoscopiformes > Ammodytidae > Hyperoplus > Hyperoplus immaculatus. Next base: position 183,384 of record CASHTC010000038.1, read on the forward strand.
ACCAGATTGAGTCCTGAGAAAACTGATCAAAAGCTTTTTATCATCAAATCTTCACGACAACTTTATGTTTTGGGACTGAACTAGAGGAAATAATTGATCTTTAGTAAAGATCCAAACATCACTGGAAAATCAAACTAATTGTTTAACTATACTGTAAAAACAGGTTATTTCTGTTCAAATTGATTGATAGTTTATATTTGCACTGATCCGTCTTTGCACTACAATGTCTACACAAAGGTTTCCCTCTGGATGAATATGTGTCTGACCTGAATCCCTGTAGAGGGGCTTCAGAACACTTGGCTGTGAGAACATCCTTGATGTTCCTTGAGCAAATCCTACTGGTTGGTTGGGGCGCTCACACAGGAGGTAGAACTGAAGACAAGGGCCGACTGATATTGATTTTGGAGTGCCGATGCCGATTATTTTCAGAGAAAAATTACGATTACGATTAAATCGGCCGATTAAATAAAAAACAAATCCCCAAAATATAGGGGAGAACGGGGGAATCTGAGGCATCGGGTAATGTGAGCCACCCCCTGTATCTAGGCAACGGAAAACATTTTTGGTCATGTGAGATATATGTTTTCAAGCCCCTCTCATTTCCTCATGGGCCTGGAAGAGAGGACCTCATGGTGCTGTGGTAAGCATGTTTTTTTCACCAAAATAGGTATTTTGCATGTAAAAGTAAATTTTCTTGCTGTCAACTTAATCAACTGTTGTGCCAAAGCAAATGTATTCACGTAGAAAAACTTCTTTCATACGTGTTGATGAACTACCAACATATGAAACCATGTGATGATATTTGCTAAAGATTAGCCTGAAATGCTAAGAGAGGTAGTTTTTTCTCAAATTGTGATGGTGGGGGAAAGTGAGCCAAATGCTGTGGGGGAAATGAGACACTGTCTCACTTTCCCCCACCATGAGGCACAAGTTAAGTTTAGTCTTAAACATATTGTAATGTAATATTACATAACATATGTTTTATTTTAATGTCATACACATTGTAGAAACGCCATCATGCCAAGGAAATACACCAGGAAGACGACCTGGGGCAACCACATGGAAAGAGCACCTTCTCATCTTTCCCTGTAACCTTCAGGGCTGGAATGTAGAGTAGGCCTAGTTGTAGAGTATGACAGGCTGATGTTATAATCCAGTTGGGTCTTCTCCTGTGTTCTGAGTCCCAGGCTGTTCTCGCTGGTTCTGATTTTCCTATACTTTGACCCCCAGACACTAGCTGGCTTTAAGGGTCCTGTGTTCTGAACCCCAGACTGTGTTCTAATCTAACTGGTTTTATCTTTCATTTGAATCTTATTAAAACCTTTTGAATTATAATATGTTGTATTTGATTTTGTTCAAAGTTACTTTCAAGTGTTTAGAAAATTTGCTTTGCTTAATTGACCAAACCCCATCATTCTTTTACTAGTCCGACATTAGTTCTGGAATGTGTGGCTAGCTTTCAGGATTCTTACTGTTACAATATGTGTTGTTATGGTAGTTTCAGAGTTGAAAAAGTAAGTGGATCAGTTTACCTCACAGCTGGGGTAAAGTGAGCAACATGACAACTTTTTTTAAAACAATCATATTTTCAGTGCCCTTTGTCTTGAAAAAAATCTGCTAATGCCCATTTCTAGGAAACATCCTGAATTAATGGGAAATGTGTAAATTTTAGTGATAAGTAATTTTAGCTTGTCTAGAGGGGAGCAAATGTAAAAAGTGGCTCAGATTACCCCGTTCTCCCCTATATATATATTTTTTTTTTTTAAGATATTTTTTTGGCATTCTTATGCTTTTTATTGATAGTGTAGAGACAGAGTTGAAATGGGGCAGAGAGGGGAGTGACATGCAGAGAACGACCGCGGGCTGGAATCTAACCCGGGTCCGCTGCTGGCCGAGGCCCAAGTGTTTAGAAAATTTGCTTTGCTTAATTGACCAATCCCCATCATTCTTTTACTAGTCCGACATTAGTTCTGGAATGTGTGGCTAGCTTTCAGGATTCTAACTGTTACAATATGTGTTGTTATGGTAGTTTCAGAGTGGAAAAAGTAAGTGGATCAGTTTACCCCTAGCTGGTTCACTTTACCCCTTTGATTTTTCTGGTCTGTCTCAGTTTACCCCACAGCTGGGGTAAAGTGAGCCACATGACAACTTTTTTTAAAACAATCATATTTTCTCTGCTCTTTGTCTTGAAAAAATTCTGCTAATGCCCATTTCTAGGAAACATCCTGAATTAATGGGAAATGTGTAAATTTGAGTGATAAATCATTTTAGCTCGCTTAGAGGGGAGCAAATGTAAAAAGTGGCTCAGATTACCCCGTTCTCCCCTATGTTGAAAAAATTTAACCTTAAATATATATATACCCTTTACTGTCGAAAATGTGTACAAGAAATTTTTCTTTATTGTAATACCCATTGTCTAAAACAAATAAAGTGTAACAAATATGTCTAAATTTAAACATTATGCATTTTATCTTACTGAACCCAACCCTCTGGAACTCCCTCCCCCCAAACATCAGCATCTCAGACTCAATAAACTCATTCAAAAGTCAACTCAAAACTCACTTCTTTAAGGAAGCATAATGACACCTGACTCCACTTCAAGCCTTATTTAAAATTTTCCGTATTTTGTTTTCTTTTTCTACATACTGTATATGATTCTCTATGTGTCTTTGAATGACCTCCAAAAAAGCGCCATATAAATTCTATCAATTATTATTATTATTATTATTATTATTATTATTATTAATAACAGTCAAGCGATGACCAATGCCTCTGCTATTGGTTGCAGGGGGAACTGTCAAGTGTAAATTAATCCAATGTATTACAACACACCTGCTGCTGTAAATAGGCTATAGCATGAATGCTATTAATTTAGGCTACCTCCATGGCAGCAATACATTTCACACATGATTGCTTGAAGAAAAATCGGCAAAAAAACGGCCGATGCCGATAATTACGAAATATGCGATAATTGGCCGATATAATCGAGCGGCCGATAAATCGGTCGGGCCCTACTGAAGACCTCTAATATGAGTAAGGCATTAGCCTCCCCGTGTTTAGTACAATACTGTTGAATCAGCTGAACTGACTCCAACCCTCTACTGACCTCAGAGTCTCCAGTCTATAGTCTGGACTCTCCACCAGATCAGACAGAGGCTTCACTGCTGAATCCTGCAGCTTGTTTCCCCACAGATCCAGCTCTCTGAGATGGGAGGGGTTGGACTTCAGAGTTGAGGCCAGAGAAGCACAGCTGATCTCTGACAAACTGCAGCGCATCAATCTGAATAAAGAATAAATTATGTAAACATTACATTATAAGGGTAGAGGGCAAAAGAGAGTTGTGTTTAGGTTCTAAATATAATTTCTTAGCAAGAGGCTATTAGATGAAATACAGCAATACCAGAGTGAGAAATAAAAAGGGAATTTTGGACACTACACCATGAAAACAGTTTCTAGTCACAAAATTAAAATCTGAACCCGAAAAATAAACTGCAGTCACACAATCTGAATAAAAAGACAAAAGTGCGAAAAGACAGAAACAAATGGAGACACATTGTATCGGCCTTATTTCCCACGGGGGAAGAAGAGGCATAAGTAAGTCAGTAAGTAACAATAGTAACTGAGTCAGTGAACTGACCTCAGAGTCTCCAGTCTACAGTGTGGACTCTCCAGAAAACCACACAGCAGCTTCACTGTTGAATCCTGCAGCTCATTGTAGCTCAGATCCAGCTCTCTGAGATGGGAGGGGTTGGACTTCAGAGTCGAGGCCAGAGAAGGAAACGCACAGCTGACCTCTGACAAATTGCAGTGACTCAATCTGAATAAAGAATAAATGAAGAGGAAAATTAAATTATTATCCAATCAGATGTTTTTAGGCCTAAAATGTTTAGCTGAACATTGTTTTTTTTTAAGATAACAAATGTCTTTTGAACACTAAATATAAAAGAGCAATAAAATACTAGAAAATCCCGCGGAGATTTTGAAAGTACGGGCCGCCCTGCGCAGGCCGCCAATCCCCGCGTCGGCGGCGCCCCGCCCGTCGGCCGGGCCAGAACGCTTCTACGAACCGCCGCCGCGGGCTTTCCGAAATCCAGTCCCGAGTTGTGGCCGTCCCCTGATGCTGTGTATACAATTTGGTGATGATAGGTTGGAAATCCACAGAGTGAATGTGACTTCACTGTATTTCAGGTCATTTAAGTTACGAAAGAAAGAAAATAATGGCTGACCCCTATGGTCCAAGAGGCTTTATTGTAGAACACCATGAGCTGTACATGTGTAAGAAATGTCAAGTCAATCAGAGTCAGGGGGCGAGGGGCGTGGCCTGTCAAACATTGCATTTTTGAATGACGGTTTTCGCATTTGTGGGGGCCCCTATGGGTTAATCTCGACAAGCTTAGAGGGCCATGCTACCACATGTCTTCTGCACATATCCTGCAAGTTTCATGATGATAGGACCTATGGTCAATTAGTTATGGCCAATTTGTTATTAACCCTTTAGGCGCCGGGTTTTATTTAAAAAAATACTAGATTTTGACACTTAAATTTCAGGAGGCTCTGGATTGAAAGTGGTTTGAGATAGAGACAAAGTGTGAATGAGACAAATATTGAGAATGACCTAAAGTTTATCTGGGGAGTAAATGTTCTGACCTGATTAGCATATTATGACGTCATATGGTGGCGGCCATGTTGGATTAAGTAATTTCCGTGAAATACCTGATATTTTGAAAGAGAGTTGAAATTATTTAATCAGATTCACCCATCCATCCATTTGTTATGATGTCCACTTTGTTGTAAGCCAACAGTTGTAAACTAGAACTAGAACTACACCACAAAACTCATGTAAACAGTAGGCGTTTTTTATGATTTTTTTTTTTTTTTTACCCACCACCATTTTTATTTCCTTTTTTCTTCTATTCTTCATTATTATTATGATGATGATTATTATTATCATTATAATATGATAATATTGATATAATGCTGCATCGCATGGTTGCACCACTGCTGCGCATGGACGCACCGTGACCGGGGCCGTAGAAAGAGTGAACAGTAACTCCCAACTCGCCAACTTTTTGCTTGCCATATCTCTAAATAACTCCTAAATCCAGCAATACCGCTTCAGCATAAATAGCTTTGTGGCACACTATCTCCGACGTCGCACCTAACAACAGCGCGATTCATTTGCAGCCTGGACGCTGAGGTGTTTCTCCTCTCTGCTCTGACAGCCGGCTGGGACTCGCTCCGAGGGGCTACTCCGAGACTGACCGCCTGTCAGTGCTTTGAGACGGGGAGGGGCTCGCGGCAGCACCCGCTGCTCGTTGAGTAATGAGCACAGTAACTGCAGAGTGATACGTGCTTTCACGTCAGAGTCTCCAAACACCACAAAAGTTTTCAATACAACCAGAAAAAAGTCGCTAGGAGGATATGACAAAAAAAGTAAAGTTTATATGGGATTTTTTATTTATTTTTATTTTTTTATGGGATTTCCGGATTTCCGCGATTTTTTTGCATTGAAGCATGACGTTTTTCTGAGCTAAGGTCTAGGTATGGGATGTCTGCCAACTAGTGGAGGGGAGTTTGAACGAAATATATCACTCTAATTAGAGAAAACAGCTGTTTGATTCAGTAAAGTGTCATGTCGCAATTTTGCGACTTTGGCGCCTAAAGGGTTAAGCCCTGCCTCTGCATAAACATTTTAGTCAATGGCGGCCATGTTTTCCAAGCTATCCTACTAATATTTTTCGGAGACGTGCGTCATAGTCCCCCGGGGCTTCGTGAGACATTTGATGTTGATAAAGTAAAACTTGACAAAGTTGTGGATAAAACCCTGTTTTTCAGTTTATGCTAATTAGCCGAAAATATTTCCAGGTTGACTTTAATGATCCAAGAGGCTTTTTTGTAGAGCACCCTAAAATACACCTGTGGGAGAAATTTCAAGTCAATCGGACTTACGGTGTGCGGGGCGCGGCCTCTCAAACTTTCTTCAGTCGGGGCTTAATAACAGCGCCCCCTAGCGGAAATTCGAAAAACTGTCCGAGAGGCTATATTGTAGAGCACCATGAGCTGTACAAGTGTAATACAGGACAATCAGAGTCAGGGGGCATTTGTGGCGCCCCCTATGGGTTAATCTCGATAAGCTTTGAGGGACATGCTACCACATGACTTCTGCACATACCCAGCAAGTTTGATGATGATAGGACCTATGGTTAAGGAGTTATGGCCAATTTGTTAATAAGCCCCGCCCCTGCGTAAACATTTTGGGCAATGGCGGCGAAAAAAATAATCATGGCTGACCCCTATGGTCCGAGAGGCTATATTGTAGAGCACCATGAGCTGTACAAGTGTAAGAAATTTCAAGTCAATCAGAGTCAGGGGGCATTTGTGGCACCCCCTATGGGTTAATCTCGATAAGCTTCCAGGGACATGCTACCACATGACTTCTGCACATACCCAGCAAGTTTGGTGATGATAGGACCTATGGTTAAGGAGTTATGGCCAATTTGTTGATAGGCCCCGCCCCTGCGTAAACTTTTTGGTCAATGGCGGCCATGTTTTTCAAGTTGTCCTTAGGGATGGGAATCGAGAACCGGTTATTGTTCAGACCCAGTTCCGAGTCAACCAATTCCTTGGAATCGTTAACATGCCTGCTTAACGATTCCGCTTATCGGTTCCGCTCGTAGCAAATGCGTCATGACTTCAGACACGTGCTGCTTTGTTTTGGTTCAGAACGCAGCAAACATGACGTCGAGGCAGAAGCGCTCTAAAGTGTGGTTGTATTACACATGAAAAGGCAACAATACGGCCACTTGCAACAATTGTAAAGTTTCCATTTCATCAAACGACTCGTTGAACGTTTAAACGTCCGCTGCCTTACTAGTCGGCACCAGAATTGCCCATCACTTGGAGTTGAACATACAATGTATATGAATTAACGCGTGTGTAAGCCTATGTGTGGGCAAGTGAAAGAGGGAGATACATAAAAAGGCGAGAGCAGCATACAAACAGGAAAAAAGGATTTCTTATCCGCTTCCAAAGGCCCGCTGTTTACTCTCGTTCATCAGCTGTTAAATGCTGCCTTGAAGCACGGCGGTGGGGACGAACGCAAAACAACACACAGCGGGACTCGGCGGTCCGGTGGTAAGGAAACTTTAACAAGACACTTTATAAAGACAGTAAGACACACTTAAAATAACGCTCTCTGCCCGATACAAGAAGCTCTGCCTTGGATTACTTGAGCGATCGATGTGTATAAAACCATCCCCTACGTGTTTCTGATGAAGGGACATTATATTAATAAACAGCCCGCTGCACATAAGAACAGCGTACATTGTAAAGCTGAGATGGAGCGGTGACTCCTCGTCGCTTGCGTGGTGAAGAATAAGCAAAGCGATACATTCTCTTAAAGCCTTTATGGCGTATTTATTCTCTTCTTGAATAGCCTACACGACTGTCTACTGTGCAGTCGTGACAGTTTGACCTGAGGCGTTAACGTAGTGACATCATCACGTTGGCCTTTCAGAGTAAGGGCGCAATCATATAATAACACTTAACATACATGATAATTGTTCTGCATAAAAATGGTTAATTTGCCAACGTTGGTATTATCTTTTCAAAAGACTTATTTGTATTTTTTCTGTCAGTTGAATTTTGTTTCAAGTGCCAATGAGCACTGTTAATATTCCAAAAGGCACAAGCTCTTCCTTGACTGTTTTAAGTATGTATTTTTAGTTTGTAGGGCACATAAGGGCATTTGGGCTTAAAAACCAATTGTCTGGACCAATTAATGTGAAAATTGACAATTTCATAATCCTAAAGTAGCTTGATAATCTTTCAATGCATACACTAGACACTTCTGATCAGATATTAAAGAGAGTTAATACAAACAAACTCATTTGTACATATTCTCTCACCCAATGAGAATCGATAAGAGAATCGATAAGGAATCGGATCGATAAGCAGAATCGGAACCGGAATCGGAATCGCTAAATTCTTATCAATTCCCATCCCTAGTTGTCCTACTAATCTTTTACGGGTATGTTTATTGTAGTCCCCCGGGGCTTCACGAGAAATTTGGTGTTGATACAGTAAAATTTCAGAAAGTTGTGGATAACACCCTGTTTTTCAGTTTATGCTAATTAGCGGGAAATATAACCTGAAGGACTTTTATGGTCCCAGAGGCTTTTTTGTAGAGCAACCTAACATACACCTGTGTGAGAAATTTCAAGTCAATCGGACTTACGGTGTGCGGGGCGTGGACTCTCAAAGTTTGTTCAGTCGGGGCTTAATAACAGCGCCCCCTAGCGGAAATAAAAAAAAAACTGTGGGCCCTCAAAACATTGAGGGCCCGTACTTAATAAGATCTACAATAGTAACGATAAATGGACAGTCAGCGTATCCCCAAGGTTTTCCTTGAGATGGACACCAACTGGAAAGAGAAAGCGTGGAAGGCCAAAAACCACATGGAGTAGAACAATTACAGCTGAAATTAACCTTACCTGGGGCGAGGCACAACATGTTGAGAAAGACAAAAAACAAATGGAAACACACTGTATTGGCCTTATTTCCAAGGGGGAAGAAGAGGCATAAGTAAGTAAGTAACAATAGTAACAGTCATTGCACTGACCGCAGAGTCTCCAGTTTACAGAGTGGACTCTCCAGAAAACCACACAGCAGCTTCACTCCTGAATCCTGCAGCTCACTGTCACTCAGATCCAGCTCTCTGAGATGGGAGGGGTTGGACCTCAGAGTTGAGGCCAGAGAAGCATAGCTGATCTCTGACAACCTGCAGCCCCACAATCTGAATAAAGAATAAATCATGTAAATTTAGAGTATGGTTATGCCGATGGGCAATGGAATCATCTATCGGGGATTGATTATACGATCAGCAATATTTTCGCTTTAGTCGATGCCACAGAGCTTTTTTCTTGTTTTTGCTGATGCTGTCGGAGTGACTATTTTCGGGCATCGGGTGATCACACTAGCTCACAAAAGGATGATGTGGCTATGGGCAACAACGCCCAACCCTAGAGACATTGTGTGTGTGTGTGTGTGTGTGTGTGTGTGTACAAAAGGCTCTGCTAATCACGTGCAGCACAGCCTGTCTGCATGCAGCGTCCCCCCGTTGCTAAGCAACCGTTTGGACTCGCGCTCCGTTTATGTGAAGTTCCGAGCCGTTTGTCAGTTCATGTGTGTCTCGACAAAGTTTTATGTGTGGCGGCCCGTGTGCATCGCTGAGAGAAAACCACACACACACCCCCACGCCCACACAAACACCAACACACCGTATGCCAATGTAATGCCAACAGAAGATAATTAAAGTCACTAAACTGGACCACTGCTTCATGTGTCTTATGGGGTTCTAACCAACGCCACCTATACAACACAATCCCCTTAACCCAACCTATACAGTCCACTACAGTCCACTGGTCCTCACCAACAGTGTGTGTGTGTGTGTGTGTGTGTGTGTGTGTGTGTGTGTGTGTGTGTGTGTGTGTGTACAACTGGAGGGAAACCTCTAATGTGAGTAAGGCATTAGCCTTCCCGTGTTTAGTACAATAATGCTGAACTGTGTCTGACTCTCTACTGACTAGGGTTGCCGGACGGGTCCCGGGATTTCGGGATTCCCGGGAAATGAGTCAGTCCGGGAGTACCGGAAATTGGCCACGGGACCCGCCCTCCCGTTTTTAATTTTTTTTAATTCTTTTAATTCATTAATAGTGGCCTTTACTAATAAAATATACTCTCGCCATCATGGCCTTTTCATAAGGGCGGCTTTTGACGTGTCTGGTAATACATTTTCAATGACATGCGAGTGGAGAGAGACGCACTACCGTTCTACAGACTTGGCAACAAGCGGCCGCACTAAACTGTTATTACGTCTGTAACGCAGCTATTGACATGCGAGTGGAGAGAGAAGAGTCCGCAGTTCTACAGACGGAGCGACAAGCGGCCGCACAGCTAAACTGTCACGTCTGTGCTCCTCTCTCTCTCACACACACACACACCCACACACGCGCTGGCAGCCTGGCACAGCTGAACAGTGTTTTACTTTTCTCTCCTCAATGAGATGGTGATATTCACCATTCTTCTGTATTCAAGTCAAGATTGTATGATGAACATAAAGCAGCCTGTTTCTTTTGCTGCTTTCTCTTGTAGCGACATGAATCTAATGAGATGAAACAGCTGGAGCATCGCTGTTCGCCCCGTTCCTTCCACCAAACACTAAAGTGAAACCTAGACCTAATCCACAAAGTAGACATTTAAACCAAACCAAACTGAATAACTAATCCACTTATTAACTAAACAAATGTTAACAATATGAGTAGATATTTAACAGCAGCGATACAGGGTTGTAAACAAAAGTTGTTTCCATGGTTACCGCACGGCGTTTCCTCGCGGAGCCTCCTATCTCCACCGGTCCATGTCGAGTGCACAGACAGTCTCCTCCCGTCTGAAAACGCCTTTAGATGACTTAACTTTTAATGCCCTTAGTTCATTCTAGAGCTAGCATCCAGTCTGCCCTGCGCTTATGAGGCTATAACGTGCCCAATAAACCACTCGGCCGAGTACGTGGGTACAAAATAAAGTATTAAAAAGGCACTTCCGGTTTAACGGGAATTCCCGGGATCTCCGGGAGGCTCTTTTTTCCCGGGAATTGAAAAGGGTCAATTCCGGGAATTTTCGGCAACCCTACTACTGACCTCAGAGTCTCCAGTCTATAGTCTGGACTCTCCACAAGTTGAGACAGAAGCTTCACTGCTGAATCCTGCATCTCATTCAAGCTCATATCCAGTGGACATCTACTACTTTTTTTGATAAACATAAGTCTTTTGTGACTGCAGACTACATTTAGAATAGCAATAAAATATAATAAAAAAGGGAATTAACTACTTCATGGATAAAATTATTGTTTGTATATAAGTTAGGTGGATTGTTAATTAAACTTCATATATAAGATCTATATTAGTAACAGAGTCAGTGAACTGACCTCAGAGTCTCCAGTCTACAGTGTGGACTCTCCAGAAAACCGCACAGCAGCTTCACTGCTGAATCCTGCAGCTTGTTGTTTCCTCCCAGATCCAGCTCTCTGAGATGGGAGGGGTTGGACTTCAGAGCTGAGGCCAGAGAAGCACAGCTGATCTCTGACAAACTGCAGGACCTCAATCTGAATAAAGAATAAATTATGTAAATAAAAAAGTATTAATGACATTCTGCAGATATCAGTCAGCTCTTAGAGGAGAAATACAACATTTATCCTGCATTTGGAAATATGCTTTGATCTCTATCTTCCTGTGTGTGTGTGTGTGTGTGTGTGTGTGTGTGTGTGTGTGTGTGTGTGTGTGTGTCTGTGTGTGTGTGTGTTTGTTTGAGTGTGTGTGTGTGTGTGTGTGTGTGTGTGTGTGTGTTTGTGTGTGCATTCTGAAGGATCATTATCATTATCAATGATCAGACTGTTTGCTAATAGAGAAATTAATTTAAACCAAATGAATATTTTTCCTAAACTAAACTAAACAGTAAGTTGGTGGATCTTCAGTATAACAATTTGACTAATGACGAATCCTTTTATAAACAATCTGGGCGGAAGCAGCACTAGACCGGTTTAGAAACTTAAAAAAGGGACAGTCTATAATATTATACCGAAAGTTTTGTAAGACGGTTTTGATAAAGTAAATTAATTAGCTTTTGCGAACAGCATTAACCAACTGATATTAATGAATTATTCATCATCTCCACGGACTGATGGACCACGACGTGAGTCTCTGAAAACTGAAACTGAAAAAGTTGAATAAAAATCAAAACACTACATGAGCTCCAGTCAGTGAACTAACTTCAGTCTCTGCAGTCTGCAGTTTGGACTCTTCAGACCGGCACAGAGAAGGTTCACTGCTGAATCCTGCAGTTTAGTCCAGGTCAGGTCCAGCTCTATCAGATGGGAGGGGGCGGACTTCAGAGCTGAGGCCACATCTTCACAATGAGTCTCTGAGAGTCTACAGTTAGAAAATCTGTAATGACACATTTATTACAAAAGGGTATTATGAAAAAGGGCAAATGTTGATATTTCCTGATTTGAGTCAGACGTGGAACTAATTTTTTACACCAGTTTTTTTCCTGTGCACATATATAGTACTGAAAGGTAGCAGATTGTGTGTAGATATTCACTGATTTTGACAAAAAGTGATTTGTCAACAAACATTGCCCCATCACACAAAGAGAGATTAACAGAATAAAAAATGTTCATATAACAATTAAATAAATATCTTATAATTAAACTACTATCTAACCAGATATATAATGTTAATCACATCTGGACTTACAGAGCCTTTCTGCAGTTCCTCACAGCTGGAATCAGTCTCAGTCGTCCCTCCCGTGATGTGTTGTAATTCCACAGGTCCAACTCGTCCAGAACCTCCTCTGACATCTGCAGCATGTAGGCCAGAGCAGAGCAGTGGATCTCAGAGAGTTTCTCCTTTGATCTGTTCCCTGACTTCAGGAACTCTTGGATCTCCTGATGAACTGATTGGTCGTTCATCTCCGTCAGACAGTGGAAGATGTTGATGCTTCTGTCAGGAGAGATCTCATCAGTGTTCATCTCCTTCAGGTTGTTGATGGCTCTCTGGATGATTCCTGGACTGTTGTCTGTTTGACCCAGCAGGCCTCCTAAGAGTCTCTGGTTGGACTCCAGAGAGAGGCCATGAAGGAATCGGACAAACAGATCCAGGTGGCCATTTTTACTTTCAAAAGATTTCTCTATGTTGCTCTTCAGGAAGACATCCAAGGATGAATTTATATATTTTTTCCCCAGGAAACCCTTGAGTACCTCTGTGTTGTTGTTGTTGTAACAGTGGTACATGTAGACTGCAGCCAGAAACTCCTGAATGTTCAGATGAACAAAGCTGTAGACAGTTTTCTGGAAGATCACACTCTCTCTTTTGAAGTATACTGATGCCTCTGTGATATCCAGACCACACTGCTCCAGGTCTTCTTGGTAGAACATGATGTTTCTTTTCTGCAGTTGTTCAAACGCCAGCCTCCCCAGCTTCAGAAGATCTTCCCTGTCGGCCTCCGTCAGCTCCTGTGGACTCGTCTCATGTCCCTCTTCATACTTCTGCTTCTTCCTCTTTGACTGAACCATCACAAAGTGTGAGTACATGCCAGTCAGGGTCTTGGGTAACTCTCCTCTCTGGTCAGTAGTCAACATGTGCTCCAGAACTGTAGCAGTGATCCAGCAGAAGACTGGTATTAGACACATGATGTGGAGGCTCCTGGATGTCTTGATGTGTGAGATGATGCTGCTGGACTGCTCTTCATCACTGACTCTCTTCTTGAAGTACTCCTCCTTCTGTGGATCAGTGAAGCCTCGTACTTCTGTCACCCTGTCAACACATGTAGGAGGGATCTGATTGGCTGCTGCAGGTCGGGAAGTTATCCAGATGAGAGCCGAGGGAAGCAGATTCCCCTGGATGAGGTTTGTCAGCAGCACGTTGACTGATGACTTCAGTGTGACATCAGACACAACCTCATTGTTGTGGAAATCCAGTGAAAGTCTGCTTTCATCCAGGCCGTCAAAGATGAACAAAACTTTACAGACAGCGAGCTTCTCTGCTGTGACCTTCTGTAAAGTTGGATGGAAAACATGGAGCAGATTGAGAAGACTGTACTGCTCATCTCTGATCAAGTTCAGCTCCCTGAACGAAAGCAGAATCAGCAGACTGACGTCTTGGTTTTCTGAGCCCTCTGCCCAGTCCAGAGTGAACTTCTGCACTGAGAAGGTTTTTCCAATTCCTGCGACGCCGTTCGTCAGGACGACTCTGATGTGTCGGATGTTTCCCCATAGGTCGGGTAAGGATTTAAAGATGTCGTTGACCTTGATTAGAGAATCAAGGATGTTCATGAAAGAAATGGTCTCAAGCTGCCATACCTCATGTTGTGTATTAATCTCAGTTCCTTCAGTCACATGTTCACATCTCTTCCTCAGACTGATCTTATGTTCATCTAAAACCTCCTGCAGACCACTATACTCTGAAAGAAAAGAAAAATGGTGGAGTAACGATTTGAGAATCTGGTGAATATTTTCATGCCAACATTAAATCAAGTAAAAAATAAAGGAAGAGTTTCAAATGTTGTTTTATGAAATTCATATTCTATATTGTACAGCACAAATAACAAGAATAATCCTGTTTTCAGAAATGATTACGTCAGCTGACAGATCTCCAGTCTTACTTTGTATTTTGCTGTTCTGGTCTGAGATGATGCACTGTCTGCAGCACCATTGTCCACTGCTGGTAGAGACTGGATCCTTCAGGACGTCCTGACACAAACAGCAGGACAGCTCCTCCACAGAAACGTCACTCCTCTTCCTCTTCCTGTGAAAACATTAGTTTATTAATTAATTAACTGATTTAGTTAAAATATGTCCAAATGTGTCCAGAGATGGCTGCAGAGATCAGTAAGGATTTTCGTTTTTCTGTATTTTCCTATTTACTTAACTTAACTTAACAGCTGGTAGAAATGTAACTGTGTAAGTTTCAGTTCACTTACTTTATGCCTGAGGGTCCAGGTTCATTACTGAAGGTTGGAGGACGACCTTTGGACCGGTCACTCTTCATAGATAGATAGCCGGAGTCTGTAGACTTTGTTGAAGTTGAGGGATCATGTTTGGACCGGCGCCTCTTCATAGACAGATACCCGGAGGATCCAGACTCTGCTCCGTCCTCCTCTTCCTCCATATTAACACTCTTCAGTCAGTCTGAGGGTGAAACAGTTAAAACTGACTGTGAGCTCAGAACGGAAAGAAGACAAACAGGTTTGTTCATGACCGACATGCAAGACTGAGAGCAAGTAGAAACAAACTCTCTAGCACACACACACACCACCACACACATACACAGTACACACACACACACACACCACACTCACATACACAGTACACACACAACACACTCGCATACACAGTACACACACACACACACACACACACACACACAATACACTCGCATACACAGTACACACACACACACACCACAGTATAATAAAACTCACATAAAAGACTAAGAGAACAAAGAGTGATAAACTCTCAGACCACTCGCACACACAGTACATACTGTACACACGCACGTACAGTACACACACACACACATTACACAGTATACTAAAACCAGCCAGCTCCCCCTTGTTGGTTCTTTAATACTGTGCTTGTTTTCGTGGATCAGGTTTAATGTGTTTTATTCAGACAATCATCTACAGTTCACAGGGAGAAAACTCACTCAGTAAAATAATAAAAATGTTTTCACACTCACCCTGCCTCGGCCTCAGTTTCCTTCCATCTGCTCCGTCGACTGAATGGAATCTGAACGGACTGAATACTTTCAACGTTCCCTCCCTGTTCTCATGTACCTGTAACAGGTGGCTCCACCCTGTGCATTTACTGGAAGTCACGTGTTTAACTCTGTGTGTGTGTGTGTGTGTGTGTGTGTATGTGTGTGTGTGTGTATCTGTGTTGTGGCACCTCGCACGGTGGAACCGCAAAATATATGAATAAATACTTTCTTAAATGTTTTGTTATCGGTCTTTATTTCCAATTGAAGTTGCATAACATTTCCTTATTTGCCTGTTTGAGATGTGTGTGTGTGTGTGTGTGTGTCACAGTCTGTGTGTGTGTTTGTGTGTGTGTGTGTGTGTGTCACAGTCTGTGTGTGTGTGTGTGTGTGTTTATCTGTGTTGCCTGTTTGAGATGCATTTTAAATCAGATTATGAAGGATGAAAGTGGGAAAGAGGAAAGAGAGGGAGAGTGTGGGAACATTTTCACACGTCACGTAAACTGGTCAAATAATTTATATAATAAAATACATGTGTATGTTATTATCTGCTGTGTCATTTATTGATTTAGTGGATAATTAACACAATGTACATTGGAATTTAATTTGGTATCAAACAATGTGTGTCTACATTTTTTGCGGATATGAGTAGGCCTAGTGTGAGCCCCAGAAGCAAGTGGGCGTTATAGTTTAGTTGTATTTTGCACAGTTGCTAGTGGAAGCAGCTACAATCTAAATATTCAGTTATCTTAGTGAGAGTAGTTAGCTTGCTGACATAGGTTATTGCATTAGCACATAGTGAACTGAACTTGTCAAGTGCACTACCAAAGGTTAGTATATGAAATCAAACATATCTGTCGCGCACTCATCAGAAATCACAATCGTCAGCTAGCAAGTTGCGACCGTGATCACCAACATTTGACAAGCTATTGTAACACGCTAGAAATATATCT
Organism: Hyperoplus immaculatus; assembly: GCA_949357725.1. Classification (NCBI taxonomy): domain Eukaryota; kingdom Metazoa; phylum Chordata; class Actinopteri; order Uranoscopiformes; family Ammodytidae; genus Hyperoplus; species Hyperoplus immaculatus. The sequence goes on from CASHTC010000038.1 coordinate 199,648, forward strand.
GCTGGTTAGCTCACATGACTTCAGCTAAAGATAAAGGCAGCCTATATGATATATTTAATCTGAGTTCATTTTCCTTCAACAGGAATTTTGTGTTTAAATGAATGTTCCTTCACAGCTTCCAAGCTAAACAGAACAGTATAGGTGCAGTGGTAGTGAAAAACACACGTATATAATTGTACTTACATTTGCACAGAGCGTCGATATTTACCATATTGACCCGACCACCATTTCACGAGTTCAATTCCTCTTCTGCTGCGAAAGCGAGATCGTGACCGTTCAGAGCGAGAATGTCTTTCAGCGCTACACGTTATCACGCATTGAGCTTCACCGTCCGCGCCTTTCCAGAGCCCTGTAGTCCAACACACTTTCATAGTGAACCTATTCACTTAAAATAGCGAGTGTAAGAACATACACAGGACAGCTAACCGGACGATTAGCTGGCGCGCTGAAGTTTGAAATTCAGCCGTTAAAGAGCGAGCTAACGGGACCTTAAACTAGCTTAATAACAACCTTTACCTAGAGCGCTTACAGTGCTCCGTATTCTAACATAAATTCATTGTGAATTTATACACTAACAGTAGCATGTGTATGAACATACATATGAGAGCTAACATGACGGCATGCTTGTGCGCTGACGGTTTTAATAGCTGTTGAATGTGCGAGCTAACGGGAGGTTAAGCTAACGTCTCAAAGCCGCCTGGAGTTTGTCCGTTGTGTCTGACTGTCAGTTTATCTGAGAGAAACTTACCTGAACTTTCCGGTGATAAATCCCCTCCTCCTCACGGCAGCCTCCGTTCCCCCGCTTCAGCAAAGGCTTAATGTCCAAAGCTATATGTAGCGTGTATGTTCAGGTCGCTCTCACTGCCGATTCATCCAACTTCATCTTTCTAGCTGCTACATTGACAGCGCGAGCCGCCGGTGTTGTGCCGAATTCCCACTCCCCCGCAGGATCCCACTCCCCTACGCGATTCTTAGGCTTTGAGGAAACTGTTAGTAGGCTATTAAATTCATGTTTCATCAAAATATAAGTTATGTTGTGCTGCACTTGAGAGCCTATACGATTTGAAAAACGATGTTGATGTCGATGTTGTGCTACACTGTCCTATGATTGAAATGAGGGTAATATGTGAATTATGTTTAAGTTGCGACTGCTGTTATATCACTGTCTGGTAAAAGCGAGAATCCTTCTGTGTATTCATTTGTGCTAATCATTTTTAGTAGAACTATTCACTTCTGATTCTTGATTACGTTGTTTGCTGTTATAGGTATACTCACGCGTAGGGGAGTGGGATCCTGCGGGGGACCGGCTGCGCACAGTGCGCATGCGCAGTGAGAGGTGAAAAAAGTTGCAGACTATTGGACCAGTCACACTTTGAAATAGTTTTTAAAGTTTTAAAAACCAAATTTAAGCGACTCTCAATATTTAGTGTTTTGAGGAAGACAGAGGACAGGGGCCAGAGGAAGAAAGTGTGTGTGTGTGTGTGTGTGTGTAGAGGCTATATATTCTGGAGGATTATGCAAAATCTTTCTGTGTGACGGTGTGAGACTGAGCTGGTGTGCCATCTCCTCCTCCCTCTCTCTCTCTCTCTATCACACACACTCTCTTTCTGTCTCTCTCTCTCACACACACACACACTCTTTCTGTCTCTCTCTCACACACACACACACCCACACCCACACCCACACAACAATACTTTCCCACAATCCGCCTTTATTCAGACATAAGAAGATGCGGATATGAACTAAAGCGAAGTAAATTTATACACTTCCTCCAGTGTGTGGAGCCTCAACGCTTCACTTCTCCTCTCCTCTTATTACTACAGTTTGGATAGTTTCAACATCTTTTTCTACCTTTTTAACAATTAAAGATGGAGTCATCAATTCTGGTGAACACGTGTTGTTAAAATCACTTTTTTTGTCAAAATCCGTAAATATCTCATGATCCACTACCTGTCTGTAGCTTACTGTGTGTGAGCTGGAATATGGTGAAAAATCTGGTGTTAATATAGGCTATAACTTGCATATTAGATACGGTGGCCTCTCTGTTTACATTCGCTAGGCTGTGTATTATTGGATTTGGACAGGTAGTGGATTGAGGAGATTTACTGAATTTGAAGTGTTCTCAAGAATCACTAACTCCACCTTAAAGGCCTACTTCACCGGTTTGAATTTGAAGGTGTAAAAACGTACTTTGTAAATATTACTGTGATGTCTTTTACTGTGACATCACAGTAATATTTACAAAGTAAGTTTTTTTTTAACCCTATATTTCTCTTTCTGTGATGTCACGAGAAAGAGAAATATAGGGTTAAAAAACCACTCTTTCTGCCTTTTCTCAGGCTACGATGAACCGATTTTAATTTTTTTTGCACATTTATACTACATAGGATCTCCGAGTTCAATACACCTTCATATTCAAACCGGTGAAGTAGGCCTTTAAAAAAAACGTGGCGATTGGGAAAATGGTATAAGACTTAATATTGGACTAGACCATGTGTTCTTTGAGATATCTGTACATTCGGGGCGACTGCGTCTCAGGTGGTAGAGCGGGTCGGCCGATGATCAAAGGGTTGGCGGTTCGATCCCCGCCCTGCCATCTGTGTCATAGTTGTTGTGTCCTTGGGTAAGACACTTCACCCACCTTGCCTCGTGTGAATGTCGATAGTTAGCCTGCTGCTATCGGTGTATGAATGTGTGTGTGAATGGTCACGTGGGAAAGGAAAACAGGTCTCCCTTCTAAAAGAGTCTTCGGTCTCAATGGGATTTACCTGTAGAAATAAAGGTGAAGAAGAAGATTCATTCAATTCATCTTTATTTCGAACAAAAAATCAAAACAATGTGAACAATAACTGCTTGCCTGTTAATGTGTCAGTATTCTGTGTTTGCTGCCAAAAATAATCATTGAATCATGAAGGAATTATTATAATCCCAATAAAAATATTGTTAAAGTCAGATATTTTAAATTAAATCTGATATACGATTCTGGTCTTGATGTGTGTCATTCATTGGACTTCCTGTGATGTGTGTTTGCTGCCCTCTGCTGGTTCAAATCAATAGTTATATATATATATATATATATATATATATATATATATATATATATATATATATATATATATATATATATATATATTTTTTTTTTTTAATATATATTTTTTGGGCATTTTTATGCTTTATTGATAGTGTAGAGACAGAGCTGAAATGGGGCAGAGAGGGGAGTGACATGCAGAGAAAGACCGCGGGCTGGAATCAAACGCGGGTCCGCTGCTGGCCGAGGCCCATGGGGGGTACGCCCTACCAACTGGGCTGAGGGCCCATGGGGGGGGGACGCCCTACCAACTGGGCTGAGGGCGCCCCCAATAGTTCATATCTTTAACAAAAAAAAAAGACCAGGAGGTTGTTCCAGTGTCTTCTGGTTTTCAGAGAAACATTCACATTAAAACACAAACTTCAGTGAAAGAACGAGTCTCGAGTCCTTTGATAAAAAGTGATTTAATGTTTTTTTTTCTCTTTGTGACACAAACAGTGTAAGGCTCAGAACCGGTCGCACTCTTGGATCAAAATATACACGTTTCATCGGATATAAAACCAACAATCAGCTCAGACACGTAACTGTGGTATAAAACACGTATGTACACACACCCCTCCTCCCTCCCTCCCAACCGACACAGCTGTTTACTGACTCTCTGGTCCCACCACACACACACACACACCCTGCGTTCCAAATCTCATACTTTTTCTCCTTACTACACTACATACTAAAGTACAGAAGAGTTTTAGGGCCACAGGAGAGAAAGAAAATCAGATAAGGAAGATTTATTTTTTCATTATTTCGAGAAATGTCAAGAATAAAGACGAATACTCCAAAACGATATTGGAGTTAGTGGGGCGTTTATGTATTTTCAGCATACTACAATTGACGTGCATGTATTGGGACATCCTAAATCTTTTTCTGGCGTACTAAATAGTAGGGAAGTATGGGGATTAGAACGCAAGGTGACTGTCTGTGGTGCATTCAAGGCACCTGGGAAAAAAGGACCAACCACGGGCGACTTCATATTGTTGTTGTTTTTCGTCTAGTAACTGAAACATTCACAAAAGAACTAAGTTCGATATAAGAAACATATTATTTACACACAGAACAAGCGTTTTCATTGGTCAGGCTCATCACATTTTTTGGAGCGGATTTGTATCTGATTAATTTTTGAATATTTTCATCCGGCCAAATTCACATCAAACATTCCACCTCCACATCAGACCAACAGCAAGCCTTCTAGTACATTAAAGGTGCAGTGTGTAATATGACATCATCAAGAAAGTTCTACAAAGTTCTAGAATGCAACGCTCCCTGGGTAACCCCAACCCTTTAGAATAATAACAGAAGCTACAGTGGCCTTCAAGGACAAGAACAATTCTACATTTTAAACAATGCACCTGATGACATTCCAACTATGACACTTTCAAGATGGCGGCACTAGGCCTTGGTCCAAAATATGCAGAAATATGGACATATATGAGACCCTTTCTAGACCCTTTTTTCAGCTATTATGCACTAAATTAAATGTACTTATGGATATTATAATTACTTTCTACAAAATCTGCTAGGAAATCAAATCCAAAATTGTACACACTGCAGGTTTAAGTTTAAATGTGCGTGTTGCTCCATGGAGGTATTGGGTGGAGGGGAACAGTCTGATATAAAGTGAGGTCAAGACTCTGTCTATGCTGGTGCTCCTAAATGAGCATCAGTACCGTGCTGAAGCTCACCTCTTCCAACCGGGCCAGGGCCAAGGAAGCACTGGGAGAACACACTAGACAGGGCACGGTACGGTACGAATGCCTAGTGTGAATGCGTCCTAAGTCCTTCCCATGTTTCTCCAATCACTTAACTCTCTTCACATTGCGTTTGAGACTTTAAATAAGAAGCTGACGTGTAACAGACTGGTCCTCTAACACTTTCCTCTCTGTCTAGTTTTAGATTCTCCCAGGTTTCTTGAACGCACCGCGACCCTAAACAGCTCAATTCAGGCGGACGTCCACGCTTCTGGAATGTCGACGTAATGTAATAATATTAAGACACAGACGAACCAAATGTTTCAGTACATTTCTCACGGTGGGGCGTTTTCATCTCAGTCACACTTTCACCAAAGGAATAGAGAAGTAATACCTGATGTACAGATCGAAGGCACTCCACTTTACACCACGTTTTGCAATACAGACCGAAACGCGTGAAGCGGTCCAGAAAATAAATTCATTAACATTCGCAACAAGAAAACACAGACAGAGCCTCAAAACGTGCAGTCAGCGATTCTTGAGAATGTTTGTTGTCAAAATCAGTGAACATCTCCTCATGATCCGCTCGCTAGATGTCTTTACTGTGTGTGAGCTGACAACATAATCCAGTGTAAATACACATCCTAGGCTCAGTGAACTGGTATGTAAGCACCGTAGCTAGCAACATGCCAGTTTACAGAGCCTAGGCTGTGTATTAACAATGGATTTTGAAAGAAAAAATGTTAACAGCGCACACACACAGTACAGACAGGCAGCAGATCATGAGGAGATATTCACTGATTTAGATAAAAAGGGATTTTAAAAACAAAGCGTTCTCCAGAATCACTGACTGCACCTTTAATCAGTTCCAACATGTTTTTGTTTATTTTTTCTCTCCAAGAGTTGAGAAGCAGACCCTGGGGCGGGCTTTAGGACCCTGAGGCAGCCGGGCTTTAGGACCCTGGGGCAGCCGGGGTCGTTTGCATGTAGAAGGCTGTTTTTGGTTTCAGCTGTAGTGGATCACAAACTCATAAATAAAAACCGTTCGGAGAGAGAAACGCGACGCGACACAAACCCAAACAGAACAGAACGCCACGAGGAGAAATAAAACCACGACATTGGTCTGCGGATTGTACAAAAGGCCAGAAGAAGAGCTCGCACAGGAGACAACCAAAAAAACAACAACAAAGAAGAAGAAGAAGAATTCAGGAATGATTAAAATATTGCTACGATATTTGATTTGAATAAACGTGATTGCATACATGGAAATTAAGAAATCAAAAAGTAATAGAGAACGAGAGAAAGAGAAAGAGAGAAAATAGAGAATTGAATCTCTGACTACAGACCCAGAGAACCCTAATAAAACTAAATCACATGTTCACCACTACAATAACCAGCAGTACAAAACACGAACACAAAGACTGCAAAACAACACCAATAATAAAATACACATACACTATGGGTACGTCTGCAATACATCTCATCAACAGTAAACCGTTTCATTGTAAACCTGCTCTGTGCCAGTTTACAGAGGCAAGATGGGACATTTATTAGATTCTCCCTGCGTTCCAAATCACATACTTTTTCTTCTTACTACATACTAAAATACAGAAGAGTTTTAGTCTTTTTACTACATACTAAACTACAGAAGAGTTTTAGGGCCACAGACAGGAGAGAAAAAAAAATCAGATAAGGAAGATTTTTTTCATTATGTCGAGAAATGTCAAGAATGAAGACGAATACTCCAAAATGCTATTGGAGTTAGTGGGGCATTTATGTATTTTCAGCATACTACAATTGACGTGCATGTATTGGGACATCCTAAATCTTTTTCTGGCGTACTAAATAGTAGGGAAGCATGGGGATTGGAACGCAGGGCATCTTTTTTTTTTTTTTTACATTTGGAAGTCGTTGTGACTTCAGGACTAAGGCACAGGGAACACGGTCAGAACCGATAATTTAAAAGACAGAAGGTTTTACTTCAACTTTGGATTTGAAGGGTTAGGATTAGGGGCATAAAAAAACTATGAAAGGGGACATATTATGCTATATTTAGCATTATGTATTGTGCTAAATTAAAGCTGGAGAAAGTGTGTAGGTTAAATCTGGGGTATATGATTTGGGGAGAAAATGGCAGTTGGGATAGAGATTTGAATTCAAATACCTCAACCACTCCACTTGTTCTCTTTGGTGCCTCCCCTATGGTCCCTCCCTGACACACTCTACACTAACAAAGTCGTGCCAAAGTGAATGGACAGTCCCAACAGCCAATAAGAACAGAGAATCGGAGCCTCGCTCTGATTGGTCAAAGTGTACAGCTCATGTTAACTTTGACCAATCAGAAATCATATACCCCAGCTTTAAGATAATTTTTGGGTTCAAATGTGCATCGTTGGTGTCTTCTAGAAGTGGTTTTCATGGTTTATTGTTCAAAACAAAAACCCATTAGTTTTCTCACTGTCCAATTCTTAATCGCCTATTTTCAGTCTTTTTCACCTTGTCTGAAACGCTCCGTTAATAATAAAAAAAATAATAATAATTTGGTGTGCCGTTTTTCATAATATGTCCCCTTTAAGAGCTCGGAATCTGAGATTAAAGAAAGAATTCTGAGATTATAAAGTCAGTTTCAGATTAAGTGTATTAAGGCCGACTTTAATCCCTTAACTCTGGGTTTAAAGTCAAAAGGCAAGAGTGGCTGAAAACAAAGACACGAATATACGAACACAATCATAGTCGGATTTCTGACTGACTGTCATCGGAGAATCAAGATTCATTTAACCAATCAATCAAACTCCGAAATCTGACTTTATTATCTGACCTCTCTATAAAATGAACTATGCTTAAAGTGGCTGCAAGGAACTTTTAGTGAGTGTTAATTCTAGCGCCCCCTTTGGACTAAAGCGGTAGTGTTATTACTAGGCCAGCTGTTGTTCTTGGGTGAGCATACCCATGACAAAAGCATTAAGAAAAACTATATAAAAATAGCATTCTTTGCACTGATGGTCTCGTTTGCTGTTACATGTCATTTATGATCATCAGAGGAAAAATTAGACTGTTTCAGGAATATTTAAAAGTTCCTCGTAGCGACTTTAAGAAATCTCCAAACTCTTAAATAATTCTTAAAAACGGCCCTAACCCTGTTTTTAAAAAGGCAAAAAAACCTAAAACAAATTAGTTTAAAAAAATAATTTAACATCACACCAGACTTCACGGATGTTGCTGGAATGATGGGAGTGTGTAGCGCACACGGCGGGACCGGGGGCCAGGTAGTCGGGGGGGGGGGGGGGCAGTGAACGGGGAATTTCACATTTTGACAGTAAAGTTTTTGTTTTCTCTTCTAAACTGAAGGTAAGGGCCTACAGAACAATGTTGGTTAAAGTGTCAAGAAACCAGACCAGCTTTCCTTTTATTACTTGAATTAAAACTTTCTTTAAAACTCTATGATTTAGATTGTGGCCATCTTGGAAGATTGGGCAAAAAAAAATAAAAAATAAAATGTGGTCTGGTTTGGTGAACTCAGATGTGTGTCACTTCTGCATTGGAGTCAAGAAACCAGACCAGCTTTCGTGGTTTCTTTACATTCAATGTGTAGACCCCGTAGATCTATGTTTTGAAACCCACCCCTAGTGGCCACTCGGTGAACTCAGATGTGTGTCACTTCTGCATTGGACGCAGGTGGAACTGGCTTTTGGGGCTTGATAGACCCTTACCTTCAATCTAGACAATGAAAACGGAACTTTTCACATCAATATGAAATGAGAACATGAAGGTACCCACACACAGCCCCCCCCCCACCCCCAGTATGAGGCTCAGATAGAACACAGCCCCTCCCTCCCCCTATCAACCCCCCCTCCCACCCAGTATGAGACTCAGATAGAACACAGCCCCTCCCTCCCCCTATCAACCCCCCCTCCCACCCAGTATGAGGCTCAGGTAGAACACAGCCCCCCCCCCATCAACCCCCTCTCCCACCTATGAGGCTCAGGTAGAACACAGCCCCCCCCCACCAACCCCTCCTCCCCGCCAGTATGAGGCTCAGGTAGAACACAGCCCCTCCCTCCCCCTATCAACCCCTCCTCCCCCCCAGTATGAGGCTCAGGTAGAACACAGCCCCCCCCATCAACCCCCCCTCCCCCCCAGTATGAGGCTCAGATAGAATACAGCCCCCCCCCTCTCAACCCCCCCTCCCCCCCCAGTATGAGGCTCAGATAGAACACAGCCCCCCCCCCTCCCCCCCAGTATGAGGCTCAGATAGAATACAGCCCCCCCCCTCTCAACCCCCCCTCCCCCCCAGTATGAGGCTCAGATAGAACACAGCCCCCCCCCCCCCCCCCTCAACCCCCCCTCCCCCCCAGTATGAGGCTCAGATAGAACACAGCCCCCCCCCCCCCAGTATGAGGCTCAGGTAGAACACAGCCCCCCCCCCAGTATGAGGCTCAGACATCAGATAGAAGACTTAGAGAAGGACACTCTGAGGTGGTGGTTCTCTCCCAGGTCGTGGTTATGGAACTCTATGAGAGCTTCAATGGCTTCCTCCACCGAGCCCATCTGCATCAGAGCCATCTTATGGTCCTTCCTGCAACAAGGGGGAAAACAGGAATACCATGAATAAATAGATAGATAGATAGATGGATGGATGGATGGATGGATGGATGGATGGATGGATGGATGGATGGATGGATGGATGGATGGATGGATGGATGGATGGATGGATGGATGGATGGATGGATAGATAGATAGATAGATAGATAGATAGATAGATAGATAGATAGATAGATAGATAGATAGATAGATAGATAGATAGATAGATAGATAGATAGATAGATAGATCTTATGGTCCTTCCTTCAGCAAGGGGAACAACAGGAGGTTGTTAGGAGGTATTCAGAACGTTATTTTTTTTTTAAAGACAATTTCTTTTGGTAGTGCAGAGAACGACCCGGGCTGGATTCTAACCCGGGTCTGCTGTGAAGAGGACAGACAGACAGACAGACAGACAGACAGACAGACAGAGAGGGGAATGACATGCAGAGAACGACCCGGGCTGGATTCTAACCTGGGTCTGCTGTGAAGAGGACAGACAGACAGACAGACAGAGAACGACTCGGGCTGGATTCTAACCCGGGTCTGCTGTGAAGAGGACAGACAGACAGACAGACAGACAGACAGACAGACAGACAGACAGACAGAGAGGGGAATGACATGCAGAGAACGACCCGGGCTGGATTCTAACCCAGGTCTGCTGTGAAGAGGACAGACAGACAGACAGACAGACAGACAGACAGACAGACAGACAGACAGACAGACAGACAGACAGACAGACAGAGAGGGGAATGACATGCATAGAAGGACCCGGGCTGGATTCTAATCCGGGTCTGCTGTGAAGAGGACTGAGAATGCAATTCTTAAGACCAGAGAACGAATAGGGCAAGGGCAAGTCATGGACCGGAAACCCATGAGATGGCATCACTGTGGCATTCTAAAAACACACAACCTTCTCACCTTTGATAACTTTATTAATTTGAGTAATCTTAAATTGTTTTTCAAGTGTGTAAATAACCATGTGTCACCACTGTTGTCTGAACTGGCCATCAGACGTCAGAGCTCTCGTCGGGCAAACACACGAGCCTCCATCAATGGTGATTGTCTTGTTCCCATGTACAGGACATCTTTCGGTCAGTCTGTTTTCTCTGCAAAGGGGGCAACACTGTGGATCCTCTTGCCCACTAGTCTAAAACTAGAGACTAATAGCAACACTTTTAACAGAGAACTTAAACAACGGCTCAAATCAAATCAACAGTGCTCACACAAATAATTTACAACTGGTGTATTGTTTGATCATGCTGCCTTTGTTTTACTCTACGTAGCCTATATATATATTTGACTCATTATATTGCTGCTCTGTACTCCGTTGTATTCTGCATTTTTAATCTTTTAATTATCAGTTTTTTATCAGTATTTGATCTTGTTTCTGTTTTGTTTAGTTTAT
>CASHTC010000038.1:222907-230407 GCA_949357725.1 Hyperoplus immaculatus
GGCTACGGGAAACAGGAAACAGGAAATAGAAGCAGTTTAATTTAATAGGAAATATTGTTTTATTTTTTTTTATTTTGAAAATATGTTTCTATATTACTGGGGCACTACTGAGGCTTTTAATTTTTTATTATATTTTTTTAAAATTATTTCTGTATCCTTTGAACTGTCCATTGGCTACGGGGACAGGAACCAACTGTCCATTGGCTACGGGGACAGGAACCAACTGTCCATTGGCTACGGGGACAGGAACCAACTGTCCATTGGCTACGGGGACAGGAACCAACTGTCCATTGGCTACGGGGACAGGAACCAACTGTCCATTGGCTACGGGGACAGGAACCAACTGTCCATTGGCTACGGGGACAGGAACCAGGAACAAGGAAATAGAGTTTAATATTTTTTTCTTTTTTCGAATTTCCTCCTTTTAAAGAGATTTTGAAAATGTGTTTCTATATCACTGAGTTTTTTTGCGTTCCAAATCACATACGTTTTATTTCACTATACTACACACCAGTAGCCTGGTGCTACCAGACCATCGTACTTCATTTCATTTGTACAGAAGGTCTGGCAGTGCTGTAATTGGCAAACGTTCACTCATGGAGGCGGGTGTCTGTTAAAGTTTAAAACTATTGGATCTGCCCAGTGCCACTCTGGATTAGCCAACCAATCGCATAACGTTTGGTCGTCACGTGTGTCATGAGCCGGCTTCTGGCAACTGAACCTGGAGCGCGACTTCGACGTCATCGTTCTCAGCCACTCGCTCTGTTCGCTGATTGGACCGGCTGTCGAATCTCCAGCAAAACTGGGAAATGGGCTGTACACCCAGACTGACTACTGAAGGGAAAATAAAATTTGGCCGGAAGTAGGCGGGCGGGCGGAGCCAGGCTAACACACCAGGGTAGGAAATAAAAAAATGTTAAACAGGCTTTATTTTGCCCCTGTTTGTGTACCAGTGTTAACACACAGCTTAGGTTCTGTAAACTGGTATGTAAACAAAGGGGCCACCGTATTTAGGCTGTTTATTAAAGGAATACTTCACCTATACGGAACAGGCGTTCTATCATTATAAAATCACTATTATAATATAATGAATGAGGTTTTTCTTCCCTCAGTCTTCCCTTGGCCCAGCTGTCCTGTTAATCCTAACCCTTACTGCGATGTCACAATAAGGAAAATGTAGGGTTAGACAGTGAGACCATAAAACACTCTTTCTGCCTTTTCTCAGGCTAAGATGATCCGATTTCAATTTTTTTTGCACATTTATACTGAATATGATCTCAGAGTTCAATACACCTTCATATTCCAACCGGTGAAGTAGGGCTTTAATAACGGATTCTTTTTTCAGCGCACACACACAGTGATTTTGACAACAAGCGTTCTCCAGAATCACTGAATGCACCTTTAATGTTATAAAGCAGGGGTGTCAAACTCATTTTGGTTCGAGGGCCACATACAGCCTCTCTGATCTCAAGTGGGCCCGACCAGTAAAATAATGCAAAAATTTTGGGGGTATTTTGCTCAAAGATGCATACGCACTAATGAAATAAACAACTGTTTATTTGAATACACAAATACTACAGGCACTTTTGTCCAATTTTGTTTACTATATGTACAGGGACACATTTTGTGCAAACATGCAGACAGTACAAAATACACTGATTTATTTTTAAATACAATATTGGTTGTTTTGGATTAAGTTTTTCCCAATTTAAAACATAAAAATAAAGCAGCATGGAAAATTAGAAAATAAATCTTGTAGGCCTGCACAAGCTCGTTTCGCGCGCACAGAGCCGCAGACACACCGCGCTTGCTAGTACATTAATTGTTCAGCACTAAAAAAAATTTTTTTTATTTTATTATTATTTTTTTGGTTTTTACTTTGCCATAAAGAACTGGAGGAAACATTAATAGCGATGAAGCAAGATTGCCATTTACCATTTACCATTTCCCACGTTGCTAAAATCTGCTTTTTTTTATTTTGGCTGCACCCTAGCGGCTGGAGTGAGCAGCTCTTCTTAGATGCAAGTTCATCAATTCATGGCTTAAAATCCTGAGCTGTGGAACTTTCAGCAGACATTCCTAGCTGTAAGCCACGTAAGTTTCCTCACAGTTGGGAGTGTATGCGACGTGCGGATATGGCACAGACTCCATTAAAAAAAAAAAAAAAAAAAAAATCATGATTTTTTTTTTTTTTTTTTTTTTTTCAGAATTGATTCAAATCGGCCGAATTGATTCGCGGGCCAGATCAAAACGTGTCGCGGGCCACATCTGGCCCGCGGGCCTTGAGTTTGACACATGTGTTATAAAGCCTCTGACCTGTGGTGCTCATGATATACGGGACGCTGGAGATGAGCTCGTCTGATCCTCTCTGAAACACAGAGAGAAAAACAGGGTTACACACATTCTACACACACACACACACACACAGTCTGCACACACACACACACACATTCTGCACACACACATTCTGCACACACACACACATTCTACACACACACACACAGTCTGCACACACACACACACACATTCTGCACACACACACACACACACACATTCTGCACACACACATTCTGCACACACACACACATTCTGCACACACGCATACAGTCTGCACACACACACACACACACACACACACACACACACACACATAAAGTCTGCACACACACATTCTGCACACACACACACATTCTGCACACACACATTCTGCACACACACACACATTCAGTCTGCACACACACACACACACACACACACACACACACACACACACACACATATTCTGCACACACACACACACATTCTGCACACACACATACAGTCTGCACACACACACACACATTCTGCACACACACACACATTCTGCACACACACACACACACACATTCTGCACACACACACATTCTACACACACACACACATTCTGCACACACACACACACATACACATTCTGCGCACACACACACACACACACACACACACACAGTCTGCACACGCACACACACACATTCTGCACACACACACACAGTCTGCACACGCACACACACACAAACACATTCTGCACACGCACAAACACACAAACACAGTCTGCAGACACACACACACACACACACATTCTGCAGACACACACACACACACACACACACACACACACACACACACACACACATTCTGCAGACAGACACACACACACACACACACACACACACACACACACACACACACACACAAAGTCTGCACACACACACACACACACTCTGCAGACACACACACACACGAAACTTCTCAACAACAAATATTTGGTTTCTCACTAAAATAAAATGATACATTGTCTGTCCATCAACTTTTCAGTGACGTATCAACACGCAGTTCTTGCTGCTGCCACCGGGTGGCGCCACATAACCACATCTCACTGGCTGCACCTTTAACACAATCAAAATAAATCCCCCCTTCGTTCCAATTCACATACTCTTTCTCTTTACTACACTACATACTAAAGTACAGAAGAGTTTTAGTCTTTTTACTACACTACATACTAAAGTACAGAAGAGTTTTAGTCTTTTAACTACACTACATACTAAAGTACAGAAGAGTTTTAGTCTTTTTACTACACTACATACTAAAGTACAGAAGAGTTTTAGCCTTTTTACTACACTACATACTAAAGTACAGAAGAGTTTTAGTCTTTTTACTACACTACATACTAAAGTACAGAAGAGTTTTAGTCTTTTTACTACACTACATACTAAAGTACAGAAGAGTTTTAGTCTTTTTACTACACTACATACTAAAGTACAGAAGAGTTTTAGCCTTTTTACTACACTACATACTAAAGTACAGAAGAGTTTTAGTCTTTTTACTACACTACATACTAAAGTACAGAAGAGTTTTAGTCTTTTTACTACACTACATACTAAAGCACAGAAGAGTTTTAGTCTTTTTACTACACTACATACTAAAGTACAGAAGAGTTTTAGTCTTTTTACTACACTACATACTAAAGCACAGAAGAGTTTTAGTCTTTTTACTACACTACATACTAAAGTACAGAAGAGTTTTAGCCTTTTTACTACACTACATACTAAAGTACAGAAGAGTTTTAGTCTTTTTACTACACTACATACTAAAGTACAGAAGAGTTTTAGTCTTTTTACTACACTACATACTAAAGCACAGAAGAGTTTTAGTCTTTTTACTACACTACATACTAAAGTACAGAAGAGTTTTAGGGCCACAGACAGGAGAGAAAAAATAATCAGATAAGGAAGATTTTTTTTTTCATTATGTCGGGAAATGTCAAGAATAAAGACTAATACTCCAAAATGCTTTAGGAGTTAGTGGGACATCTGGGTATTTTCAGCATACTACAATTGACCTGCATGTATTGGGACATCCTAAATCATACTAAATAGTAGGGAAGTACGGGGATTGGAACGCAGGGAGTGTGTCTGCTGGGGATGAATTCCTGAGCTCTGGACCTCAATGAAAAGCAGATGTAGACAAATAGACCAATCAGCAAAGAGCTACACGTAAACTAGCCCTGTGTTCCAGTCCCCATCCTTCCCTCTCTGTGTGTGTGTGTGTGTGTGTGTGTGTGTGTGTACCCTGTGTGTGTGTGTGTGTCTGTCTTTGTGTTTGTGCGTGTGTGCGTGTGTGTGTGTTCCAGTCCCCATCCTTCCCTGCTATTTAGTCTGCTAGAAACAGATTTAGTTTGTCCCAATACATGATGTCAGATGCAGCATGCTGAAAAATACCCAGATGTCCTACTACATCCGGTGGTGATTTTTAGTGTTGAAACCAGCAGCTTTATGGAGGTTCTGACCCACAATCCACTGCAGCAGAAGTTACATCACATGGACTGAGCCTCCCAGTGAAAACTGCAAACAAATTCTACATACTGCACCTTTAATATTATAGTAGCATAGTGTGTGTGTGTGTGTATGTGTGTGTGTGTGTGTGTGTGTGTGTGTGTGTGTGTGTGTGTGTGTAGAACCTGAGCAGGCCTGAACTAAAGCATCGTATTACAGATCTGATTAATATTGAAACAGAAACACGAGACTGGAGACCAGCTGCTGAGCCACACACACACACACACACACACACACACACACACACACACACACACACACACACACACACACACACACACACACCTCAACAGTGTATACACATTATACACTGAGAGGCACAGTTCGGTTTGATGTGGTACCCCTAGACCTGGCTTGTGTTTTCACTGATATGTAAACAAAAGGGGTCCACTGTATAAACAGACCAGTTTACAGAGCCTAGGCTGGGTATAAACAAACACTGGGTTTTTTCAGTGCACACTCAGTACAGACAGGTAGTGGATCATGAGGAGACAGACACTCAGTACAGACAGGTAGTGGATCATGAGGAGATATTCACTCAGTACAGACAGGTAGTGGATCATGAGGAGATATTCACACAGTACAGACAGGTAGTGGATCATGAGGAGATATTCACTCAGTACAGACAGGTAGTGGATCATGAGGAGATATTCTCACAGTACAGACAGACAGACAGACAGACAGACAGACAGACAGACAGACAGACAGGTAGTGGATCATGAGGAGATATTCTCACAGTACAGACAGACAGACAGACAGACAGACAGACAGACAGGTAGTGGATCATGAGGAGATATTCACTGATTTAGACAAAAGAGGATTTAGACAACAAGCGTTCTCCAGAATCACTGACTGCACCTTTAATTTGGAGCCATGGAGAACATGTTGCAGCATCTGTTTCTCTGATATTAAATATACATGAACACACACACACACACACACACACACACACACACACACACACACACACACACACACACACACACACACAACCACACACAACCACACACACACACACACACACACACACACACACACACACACACACACACACACACACACACACACACACACACACACACACACACACACACAATCAGCTGAGCGGACAGACTGGTTCACGGATCATTAGTTTTGACTGTTACAGGAAGTGAACACCTGATATTCAAGATGGCCGCCTCCTAAACCAGAGACTCAAGTGTTAAAGGTGCAGTCAGTGATTCTGGGGAACGCTTGTTGTTAAAATGACTTTGTCAAAATCAGTGAATATCTCCTCATGATCCACTACCTGTCTGTACTGTGTGTCTGTCTCCTCATGATCCACTACCTGTCTGTACTGTGTGTCTGTCTCCTCATGATCCACTACCTGTCTGTACTGAGTGAATATCTCCTCATGATCCACTACCTGTCTGTACTGAGTGAATATCTCCTCATGATCCACTACCTGTCTGTACTGAGTGAATATCTCCTCATGATCCACTACCTGTCTGTACTGTGTGAATGTCTCCTCATGATCCACTACCTGTCTGTACTGAGTGAATATCTCCTCATGATCCACTACCTGTCTGTACTGAGTGAATATCTCCTCATGATCCACTACCTGTCTGTACTGAGTGAATATCTCCTCATGATCCACTACCTGTCTGTACTGAGTGAATATCTCCTCATGATCCACTACCTGTCTGTACTGAGTGAATATCTCCTCATGATCCACTACCTGTTTGTACTGAGTGTGAGCTTGAAAAAATAATCCAATGTTAATACACAGCCTAGGCTCTGTAAACTGGTATGTTAACAAAGGGGGCCACTGTAGCTAGCAAAATGCCCGTTTACAGAGCCTAGGCTGTGTATTAATACTAGGTTGTTTTCAGCGCACACAGTACAGACAGGTAGTGGATCATGAGGAGATATTCACTCAGTACAGACAGGTAGTGGATCATGAGGAGATATTCACTGATTTTGACAACAAGCGTTCTCCAGAATCACTGACTGCACCTTTAAAGCTGCACATCATTTCATCCACTAATCGATAGTTTTTTGTTGAAAAACTGATTTTTTTTAAATAAATGTACGTCATGAACCAGAGCATCTGACTGACGGGGCGATGTGATGTTGTTCCTTTAAAAGTCTCTACGAGGAACTTTTAAATATTTCTGAAACAGTCTCATGTTTCCTCTGATGATCATAAATTACATGTAACAGCAAACCAGACCATCAGTGCAAAGAATGATATTTTTATATAGTTTTTCTTAACGCCTTTGTCATGGGTATACTATACGCTCACCCAGGAACAACAGCTGGCGTGGTAAAAATACCACCGCTTTTGTCCAAAGGGGGGCGCTAGAATGAACACACACTGAAAGTTCCTCGTAGCAGCTTTTACGTCGTAGTGAGTGAGTGTGTTGCTGTTGATAAGTCATTCTTCGAGCAGCAGATTAAGTGGCAAAGCAGAGAGAAGCACAGCAGAAAGTATGAGCCTACCTTAGTACCAACCGATATATCGTGGTGGACACTGCTGTGAAGAGAAGGCCAGCGGTTAGCAGCAGCAGCAGAGAGCGGGAAACATAAAGACAAGCACAGGGAAACATTAATAAAAAGTTAAAATGGAGTTAGAGAGAGAGAGAGAGAGGGA